>MU226150.1:579570-621676 GCA_018584345.1 Thuja plicata | reverse complement strand
TATATATATATATATATAAGAAAATTAGTTGCAAATAAATTTTTAGTTGTAATTATCAAAATAATCATTGGGGACTTTACCAAATGTAAAAGTGAAGGTTACATAAAAAGAGAAATTACAAAAAATAAAGTAACAATACAATAAATATAGCTAGAAATTGATATTCTTGAGATTTTTTAAATATATGTATTTAAGATAAATATAGTATATTTTAATTATAGTTTTTCAAATAGTTATTTTATATATAAAAACAACTTCAAATATTTTGTGTTCATAAAATATCTATATATAATTTGATAATGATTTTCTCAAAATAATCTAACTAGATTATGGATAATAGGTGAACATTTACCCTCTCATTTATGAGAATTTTAAGGTTAATTCTAATAATACGATTAGGGAATGTAATCAGTGGGTAATACTAGATCTAAGGATGAACTAAAATTAATTTTGGTAAAGCCTCCACAAGAAATCCATGTCCCTTAGGTGCGGAGTGTGTAGTGTGTGATATGGAGGGCAACATTGTAGTCTTGGCTACATGTAATCTTACCAATAGAACAAATTAATAGGGTAATACTTAATGTCATTTGGGAGGAGAAGATTCAACATGGTGTTCCCTTAGGCCTCTTGGTACTATAACACCTGTGATCTCTCCTTGTTATGATGGTGTTCACTTTTATTAATTAATGGATTTTTAGTTCTTTCTTACGGGCTTGCATATCAATTATTTCTACTAGTGCAATATATAAGTACAATGGAATCCAATTTCACCTTATACATGACCCATCAACAACAGTGTTTTTTAGCGGAGATCTCATAGAAGAGAATGAGGAATGTCTTTACTCTGGACAACATTGAATTTTGGATAATTATATACCTATTATTTGGGGAAGAATTTCTTAATTTGGATCACAGGTATCGAGTGAATATTTATATCACCTCCAAGCTTCTTACATGAGATCTGGAGCTAGGCTCGAGAGAGGAAGCAGTGTGGATAATGAAAGCTCGTGTTTTCTTGCAATGGCTTGAAGCGTTGGTGCCAATTGCGTCTATGACTGAACTAAAGAAAGGTTTCCATGCAGCTTAGGGGGCACCCTCTATTAAAACCCTTTCTGGTTTGGAGTGCAATGTCTAATGTGGAAGAAAGGAAGGTGGATGCGGTAGAGGGTTGGCTATTTCTCAAGGAGAACATTCGAGGTAAAAGCCTAAAGCGGAGTATGATCCAGAAGACTACGGAGTCAATGGACGCTGGGAAAAAAACTAGAAAATAGTAACATACTCTACTTGCGTAGTGTCATTTTGTTAACTATTTATAGTTCTAGCTGGTTAATTTTTTGACCCATCTAATGGGCTTTGTGGGGCCTTGCGTAGTGTCGATGGGCTAATGGATCTGCTGTCCTTTTTGTAGTGTCTAATTTTGTCGTGGTAGGCCAATTTCGGTGAATAGTTTCTGCAATTTACCACTGTTGATAATGGTGGGCTTTAATCCGATATTGTCTCGTGATTCACATACATAGCTTTATCGTCTCATTTTGATGCATTCATGTGGGATTGTCTATATGGTTTGGGAGTTTTTTTGGTGCAATCAAAATCAAATTCTATAGTTGTATATTCTGATGTCAATCTATGTACAAGGGTGGGTATATGTAGTGGGAGGGTCGGCTGATGGACTTTGATGTAAACTCTAGTATTTTTTTTTTGGGTATTCTGCACTAACATTTTATATTTTATTAATAAGATTAAAATTTATCAATTAAAAAACAAATGTATGTGTATATATGTGTATGTATATATACAAGTATATGTATATATACATATATATGTATTTGTATATATACGTGTTTGTGTTTGTGTGTGTGTGTGTGGGGGAGGAGGAGGGGTCGGTGGGGGCAGGGGCATGCGCACGCGCGCAAAATTTGTGCTTGGGCAAGGTACATGAATGAATGGTATATATGTAAAAAGAAAAGATTGACAATAAGAGAGTTGAAAGAGCACAATTTAGTGAAGTGAAGGCAAAGACAGTGTGACAGAGTTGTGCAGATGAGCTGCATTTTAAGGAGAACATTTCAACATCTACTACAAAGAGTTAATTTTACCTTAGATAGTGGGTCTTGGGTGCTCAAACTCATTTTAGTTTCTTGTTATTTTGGCAATGAGCCTCTATATGCAAGTTTGGAGCAATGAGCTCCCATATTTTGTGATATTTTTCATAGGAAGTGAGCCTTTGTGGAGTAGTGATATCCTACCAACATTGTAATTAAATCATATATGCTTCAATGAATTATCTTTTTGAGAAAGTTCTCACCGTTGTTTTTCCTAGATTGGAATTTGCACGTATAAAATTCGGGTATTCATGTGTTGTTGGTTCTATTCATTACTTATTTATTTTATTTATGTGGCAATTATTGAAGTTAGTTTGTAATTTTTGGTTTATGTTGATTAACCCCCCCCCGTCCCCCCAATCTCAACATCCAAAGTGTGTTCAGCAATTACTATTAGAGCTTGGCTCCTCTAGAAGAAGTTTTACTGCTTGAGGTTGACCTCGAGTACTAAACATGATGTTTAAAGAAGATCTTTTTGGACAGAGTGATTGGGAAGAAGACGTTAACTTGGACTAACAGATGGAAACCCCTTTGGCTGATTTGTGCAGAACCCCATCGAATTTGATGAAGGCTAAAATTAAGATTATGTTCCAAAGAACTCTTTTGGATGATGCATAAAGGAAGATAGAATATCTTGATGAAAAGTAAAACTATAAGATGAATGAATACTCTAGATTGAAAATGGAAGTTGAAGAAGCCAAGGGACATATTGAAATAGGGATAAAATCAAAAGAACTTGAAATACTCAACACGAAGCTTCATGAATAGAACAAAGAATGTTCATTTTTGCATTTAGTGGAAGTTGAGAAACTCAAGATGGAGATCCAACATTTCAAAGGTGAGAAAGTGGGACCCACCTTGTCAAGGAAATCATAAGAAAGAAAGAAAAAATCTAGAAAACCAATGGAAGAAAAAAGAATATGGCAGAGCATATGCGTGCAGAAGAAAAATTGGATCTAATAGATTAGAAGCCTTTTCCTATTCATTCCAAGTATTTATATTTTAGAGGATTTTTTTTTCTTGCAATAAAGTAGGACATAAAGCTAGTGAATGAAGAAGTTGGAAAAGAATTTATGTGTTTAATGAAAGATGTTTTTATTGTAATAAGTTTTTCCATAAGGTCATTAAGCTTAAAATTAATATGAATAAAATGGTTAAGAACTTCAATGAAAATTACTATAGTTGCAATTGATTGTTGGATGATATCAGTTTTGGTTACTGATGATGCTATTGATATTCATGTTTTATCACTGATGTCAACATATATTTCTATGGAGAAGACATACTGGCTACTTAACTGAAAGGAGTGTATGGACACTGTACGAATGATTCAGAATGATCGAAGTTGGATTTATGTAGAAGGATGTGTGCTGACCTTATTCCTAAGGTTTCTTGGCTCTATGTTACATACTGTGGATGTTACAGTTGATTTAGTGAAGAATGGTTTTCAGGACTTTAACTGTGATTCTAGATAGAGAAGGTCTCTGTGTTTCGGGTATATCTTTCTGGCGAAGATATTTTAGAACTTGCGAGCTTACTAAAGGAAAACCAACATATGGTAGAGTAATGGGTTGAGTTCGATTATTGTTTGGATACTGATGACGTCAGTTGTGGCATGTATTCTGGAGAAGACCTATTTCCTGGCCGACTTCAGACATGTAGCATGTGAAATTAATTGTGAGCATGAATTACGGATCTAGAAGTATATGTGGTGGATTGTAAATGATGTATACTTGTTATAGATACCATGTGTATGTTAGCAAGGGGTTATGTAATTATTTGTATGATAGAAATCCTTAATTGGCCGACCTAGTTAATTATGTATTAGGAAAGCTTAATTGGCCGACCTAATGAATTATTGTAAGAGGGTATATATGAATGATAATTTCTTGTGGAAAAGTGTCATAGAGAAAAGAAAGATAGAGATGTGTGGAAGTTGTGAAGATTGTTGATTGCTGGATACAAAGCAGAGTTCATACTTCATTGGAATTGACCAAGCAAAGATAGTTGCTATCAGAAAGTTCACTGGAATGTGTATTTGATTTATACACTTGATTCGGATTGTAAATCATTGATGGTGGCTTTAACCTTCTTTGGGCAGTGTGGCTTGGCAGTGAGCCTACTATTTTCTTTGACTCCTAATAGGGTCTATCTCCTAACAAGGACGGTGTATTGTAATGTTGTAATAAGCTCCTAACACAGCTAATATCTCTTAATAGGGATACTATACTCTCAGTACATTATTTGTGGGTGTTAATTCCCGTTGGGGTTTTACCTTTAACAGGGTTTCCTCGACAACAAATATTGTGTTATGGTGTTGGCATTTACTGTTTTATCATTTACATTTGCATATTTTGTTAAAAAGTTTAAACTTTAATAATCTAGATTACAATTGATTCACCCCCCCTCTCAGTTGTCTTGTGGAATGTTATTCCTAACAATTGGTATCAGAGCTATTGGTCCTCAGAGAGAAATTTTAATAGCTTGAGGTGATCCTAAAGATGACTTACTACAGGAAGGATGATCCAAAGTTTGATCCTGAAAACTTTGAAAGTTGGCAGAACAAGATGAGAACACATTTGCTATGTCTGGGAATTGATTACTGGATGATAACAAAGAAGGAAAAGGTATCAACTAAGGATGAATTAGAGAAAATGACTGAAGATCAAAATAAACTATTCTCATGCAATATGGTTGCAAGGGAATCCTTAATCAACACACTATCAGAAGGAGAATTTATTGAAGTATAGGACTTGGACTTTGCACATGAAATATGGACAAGACTGGAAGCACTGTATGTTGTAGACAAGTTTAAAAAGCAAGCAAAGTTACAAAACTAGAAGAAAAAGATGGAATCACTGAAAATGAGAGAATATGAGAACATCAAAGCATATAGACAGAGAATTACTAAAGTGGTTACTGGTATTAGGAACTCTGGAGGAACTTATAATGAGGAAGAAGTGATCGCAAAGATACTCAGATCTTTGACACCTGTATATAGAACCAAGGTTCAGGCTATAGAGGAGATCATACCCTTGACACCGAACTTCACCAGAGAGATGTTGATTCGAAAGCTAACTACATTTGAAGCTATAGAATTGGAAGACACTTTACCTCAGGTTGAGTCAGTCTTCAAAGCAACCGTGCACAAAAGAAAAAGAATCTTACCTGGAAATGCAAGTACGAGCAGTAGTGACCTAAGAAAATAACTTGGATCCTATGTTGATGAATGGGGACAAATATAGGGAGAAAAAAGGAAGCTAGATGAAGTCATGGCACTGATTGAAAGAAGAGAAAAGAGAGGTAAGGGTAAGTTTTAGGGAAAATTACCTTTGAAATGTTTTTCATGTAACAAGATCGGTCATTTTGCATCTAGATGTCCTACAAGAATTCAAAAGCATAAACCTAAGTTTTTCAAGTCTAAGTTCTCAAAGGACAAGGAATGTTATTATGCTAGTGAGGGTATATCTGATGATGAAGATGGTGACTATGATGAAATTGGATTTATTGTTATTAAGGATGATGAAACTATGCATGAAGAAAAAGCCTTAGCATCCCAATTTAAAAAGAAATCTGAATGGGTCATAGATAGTGGTTGTTCACACCATATGACTAAAAATAAAAAGAAGTTTGTGAGTTAGAAAAGACATGATGGTGGTGTTGTTATATTTGGTGACAATAATCCTAAACTTATTATTGGAATTGGATCTATTTCCTTGGGTGGAAAGACTAACACTGACAATGTATTACTTGTTGATAGACTTAAGCACAATTTGTTGAGTGTTGGATAGCTAGTGGACAAGGGTTATCAACTAAAATTCATCAATGGAAAATGTTATATCAAGAGTAAAAAAGGAGACTTGATAGCATCTAGTAGTAAATCAAGAGGTAATGTATTTGAATTGAACACATCTGAAGCTTCTTGTTTTATTCCAAAGGTTTATGACAGTTGGTTATGGCACAAAAGATTTTGTCATGTTAATTTTGATAACATTGTGAAGGCACGTATGAAAAAAGTAGTAAGAGATCTACCTAAAATTGTAAAGCCATCTAACACTATGTGTAGAGAATGTGTTATGGGGAAACATACTAGAAGCACTTTCAAGAGAAAATCTTATTCAAGAAAAGGGAAGTTGGATGTGGTGCATACAGATCTATGTGGTCCTACAAGAACAACATCATACTATGGTGAAAGGTATTTTATACTTTTTGTTGATGACTTTTCTAGAATGGTGTGGGTTACATATTGGAGAGAGAAATCTGAATCATTTGACAAGTCCAAGTTATTCAAAGTGAAAGTTTAGAATGAATCTGGTTTAAAGATGAAGTGTTTGAGATCAGACAGAGGAGGAGAGCTTACATCGGAGTTGTTTAATACATACTGTGAAGAAAATGGAATACATAGACATACTTCAGCTCCTAGAACTCCACAATAGAATGGGATAGCAGAGCAAAGAAACATAACCATATTAGATGCTACAAGGACTATGTTGCTGGAAGGAAATATGTCACATGTTCATTGGAGAGAAGCAGTTAGCACTGCAGTGTACACATTAAACATAATCCAGATCAGAGAAGGTACAAATAAAACTCCCTATGAATTATGGTTTGATCATGTGCCTACTATGAAATATTTTAGAATATTTGGTAGTAAATGTTATATCAAGAGAGATTATGAGATAGGAAAGTTTGATGCTAGAAGTGATGAAGGAATCTTTCTTGGTTATTCCACTAAGAGTAAAGCATATAAATGTTTCAATATGAGATTGAGGAAATTGATTGAAAGCTCCAATGTGAGGATAGATGTAAAGTTTCAAATTTAGGAAAGAATATATGATTGTGGTTAGATAATAGAAATAAGAGAAGTTTCTACCGAACCTGAAGGACCCTTGATGATCAAGAATGAGATTGAAGAAGAAGAACATGCTGAAGCTACTGAGACATTGAAGGCACCAAGGTATGTCAAGATAAACCATCATGAAGATTAAATTATTGGTGATGAAAGAAAAGGCATGATGACTAGATCTAGAGTTAGAGATGAGATCTGTTTGATTTCTCAAGCTGAACCAAAGACTACTGATGAAGCATGTAGAGATGAATCTTGGAATAAAGCAATGGAAGAATAACTAGAATAGATAAAGAAAAACAATACTTGGGAATTGGTTCTAAGAACTAAGAACAAATATGTGATTGTCACTAAGTGGGTTTTCAGAAACAAGACGGATGAGGAAGGCACAGTGGTAAGAAACAAGGCTAGACTGGTATATAAAGGATACTCACAACAAGAAGGCATAGACTATGAAGAAACATTTGCACCTGTTTCTAGATTAGAAGTTGTGAGACTATTCCTTGGTTATGCTGCACATAAAGACTTTAAAGTGTATCAGATGGATGTGAAGTCATCATTATTGAATGGTGATATAGAAGAAGAAGTGTACATTGAGAAACCTGATGACTTTCCTTTAACAAATGATGAAAACATGGTTTGTAGACTGAAGAAGGCACTATATGGACTGAAACAAGCACCAAGGGCATGGTATGCAAGACTAGATAAACATCTACTTTGTCTTGGTTTCAGAAAAGGTAATGCAGACAGTAATTTGTATTTAAGAACTGATGAAGATGGAATCTTAATTATAGAAGTTTTTGTTGATGATATCATTTTTGGATGCAATGATAAAATGAGTAAGAAGTTTGCTAAAGAAATGGAGAATGAGTTTGAAATGTCAGTGATTGGTGAGATGAATTTTTTTCTTGGTTTGCAAATTAATCAGAGTAAAAATGAAATTTTTATATCTCAGACCAAGTATCTTAAGGAAATGTTGAAGAAATTTGGAATGGATGATTGTAAACCTAGTGGTACACCCATGGTGACAAGGAACAAACTGACTAAAAGTGATGAGACTCAAAGTGTTGGGTAGACTAAGTACATATCAATGATTGGAGGTCTACAATATCTAACACGCACTAGACTAGATATTACCAATGCAGTTGGAATTGTGGCTAGATATTAGGAAGATCCTAAAGAAACACATTTTGCTGTTGTAAAAAGAATTTTCAGATATTTGAAAGGAACAGTAGAATACGGATTATGGTATGAAAAATCTAATGATTTTACATTGCAGGCTTTAACTGATGCTGATTGGGTAGGTAATGTGGATGACACGAAGAGTACAAGTGGTGGTGCATTTTCCTTGGGAAAAGGCTAGTTTCTTGGTGGAGCAAGAAGCAGAACTATATTGCTCAATCTACTGTTGAGTCAGAGTATGTTACTGCTGCAATAAACTGTACACAATTCATTTGGATGAAAGAAATGCTGAAGGATATTGGAATAATTTGCAAAGAACCAGTGATTATCCATTGTGATAACACCAGCACAGTGAATATGTCAAAGAATCCTGTAGCGCATTCAAAGACTAAATATATTTCCATCAAGTATCATTTCTTCAGGGAGAAGGTAGCAGATAGAGAGATTAAAATGGAGTATATTAGCAACAAGGAATAGATAGCAGATATATTCACTAAAAGTTTTCCAAAAGATGCTTTTGGAATATCTCAGAGGCATGCTTGGGGTGATGGCCCCTCCCTTTGAAGACTAAAATGATGCATATATGCATCAGTCCAGTGGATTTTAGAGCTATATCATTCTCTGGACTTGATGTATGGATCTACTCATTAGGGGGAGTGATCGCAGGAGAATACTATCAAGTACATTTGGGTGATTTTGCACCTAGGTGATTGGATATGAAGATTTGAAAAGGATTAAAAAAGACTAAAAATGAGTTATGGCACACTTGGCCATTGCTGCCAAAGGGGGAAGAAATCTATGTGAAAATCCCTACTATTTTAGAGAAATTTGTGTTGAGGATATTGAGAAGATTTTATTGAGAGAGAGTACTTTTGGGTTGATGCATATGGATTTTCCCATATGTTGTCATCAATTCCAAAGGAGGAGATTGTTGGATGATATTAGTTTTGGTTACTCATCATGTTGTTGATATTCATGTTTTGTCACTGATGTCAACATATATTTCTATGGAGAAGACAAATTGGCTACTTAATTGGAAGGAGTGTATGAACACTGTACGTATGATTCAAAATGATTGAAGTTGGATTTATGCAGAAGGATGTGTTTTGACCTTATTCCCTAAGTTTTCTTGGTTCTATGTTACATACTGTGGATGTTACAGTTGATTTAGTGAAGACTGGTTTTCTGGACTGTAACTGTGATTCTAAACAGAGCAGTTCTTTGTGTTTTGGGTATATCTTTTTGGTGAAGATATTTCAGAACTTGCAAGCTTACTGATGGATAGCTGACATATGGTAGAGTAATGGGTTTAGTTTGATTGTTGTTTGGATATTGATGATGTCAGTTGTGGCATGTATTCTAGAGAAGACCTATTTCCTTGCCGACTTCAAACATGTAGCTTGTGAAATTAATTGTGAGCATGAATTACAGATCTGGAAGTATATGTGGTGGATTGTAAATGATGTATACTTGTTATAGATATCATGTGTATCTTAGCAAGGGGTTATGTAATTATTTGTATGATGGAAAGCCTTAATTGGCCGACCTAGCTAATTATGTATTAGGAAAGCTTAACTGGCACACCTAATGAATTATTGTAGGAGGGTATATATGAATCATAATTTCTTGTGGAAAAGTGTGATAGAGAAAAGAAGGATAGAGATGTGTGGAAGATGCAAAGCTTGTTGACTGCTGGATACAAAGCAGAGTTGATACTTCATTGAAAATGACCAAGCAAAGACAGTTGCTATCAGACAGTTCACTAGAATGTGTATTTGCTTTATACACTTGATTCAGATTGTAAATCCTTGAGGGTGGCTTTAACCTTCTTTGGGCAGTGTGGCTTGTTAGTGAGCCTACTATTTCTTTGAATCCTAACAAGGTTTGTCTCCTAACAGGGACTGTGTACTTTAATGTTGTAATAAGCTCCTAAGAGGGATAATATCTTTTAACAGGGATACTATACTCTTAGTATATTATCTGTGGGTGATAATTCTCACCGAGGTTTTTACCTTTAACAAGATTTCCTCGACAACAAATACTATGTTATGGTGTTGGCATTTACTGTGTTATCATTTACATTTGCAGATTTGGTTTATAAAGTTTAAAGTTTAATAATCTAGATTACAACCGATTAACCCCGCCTCTTAGTTGTCTTGTGGATTGTTATTCCTAACATAGATATGGTCATAGAAAGGTTGAATCCACAATTTGCAACAATTTCAAGAAGAATGGTACTAAAAGAATGGAAAGATTTGATTTGGTTTCTATAGCTACAACAAGACAAGATATATTGTAATGTTTTACAAAAATATTAGATATAAGAATGATCAAAAAAAACATACAGGTAAGTGCATTTGAAGGTGGTCCAACACCCATTCTATGTGTTGTTCCCTTTCTACTATATAGCTTAGATTGAAGGTTCTAAGGGGGATCTTTTATATGAATCTCTTTTCCTCTTCAAAGATAGATGTTGATCTTGTTCTCAACATGAAAGTAATTTTTGAAGAAATTTCGAAGGAAAGATTCTGGTTTGGTGGTCTAGAAAGATGATTGTTCAGTTTAATAAATAATGTATCATATTTTTGAATGTATCATAAATATTATATATTTGGTCAATTACGATCATTTTCTCATTTTTATTTTGGAGACTTTGGGAGCAGAAAACTAGACAAAAGGAGTGAAAAATACATTGTAAAATGGAGATTGAAAAGATGGTAAATGTAAGTGATGTACCCAAACCTACTCATACTAAGAATGTATATAATTTGTCTAGTATCAATACAGTTGGTGATTTTTCAAATATTGACAATGGGATTAATTTCCAAGAAGAATTTTTTTTATATATCTATGTTAGTCTAGAAGAATTTGATCCTAGAAAACTAAGGAAATTAAAAAATGATCATTTAGTCAAGGGTTCACAATTCAAAAATATTTATGATGGATTAGGGGGTAAGAGTACAAACCCATGTCGCACTTTACGCTAAGAAAATGAAAAAATTTAGCTGAAAATGTTTTTATCAAAATGGTTATGACTAAATTGATGTGGCAGTCACGTAACATCCCCGTTGTAGGGAGATTTTGGCTGAAAATTTTTTGGTCAAAACACCATGAGCATTTGTAAGCCAAAGATGGAAGATGAAAAAATATTTGGCTTATATGTACTCATGGGGTTTCGACCAAACTAGTTTGGCCAAAACCCCTTAGATGGGATACTATGTGGCATCCAAATCTGCCAAAATTTTTAGAATTATTGAAATTCTGACATCTACAACTCTCCATCAAAAATCAACTTTCTAAAAAAAACTAATGCTTTGTTGAGTGCATTAGAAAATCCCTTTTTCAAATAGCGTTATATGAGAGATTCAATCAACGAGTTCTTTCACCATCTTGGCTCCTTTTTATTTTCACCATACCTAGGATATATGCTCATATATATTTTATATTATGTTGGAAATATATAGTGTGCCCAATGACTGAGAGGGGGGGGGGGGGGAATCAGGNTCATATATATTTTATATTATGTTGGAAATATATAGTGTGCCCAATGACTGAGAGGGGGGGGGGGGTGAATCAGGAACCAATAAAACTTAATCCACAATTAACTTGAATGATAACATGCATAGAACTGAAAGTAAAGAACACATAACTCGTAACACATTATTTGGTTACCCAGAAACCTTCCAAAGAAAGTAAAACAATGGTGGGGATGATACCCAAAAGATTTAGTACTGCAGTATAAATTTAGCCGGTTAAATCTTACAACAACCATTTCTGATGGTCTTCCCTTTTAGGAGCATATAAAGGACTTGTTAGGTGCACCTTGTTAAAGGATTTATTACAATAAAAAATGTAGTGCAACTCTGTTAAGATATTTAGAGAAAGGACTGTTAGGTCCACCTTGTTAAAGGATTTTTCTTATCCACCTATGAGAATGAATCAGTTGTTGATCTGCTCTGTGCAACTGTAATTGCTAATAATGATCATTTGAATGTAACTAATCACCTGATAGTGATAGATAAGTCTCTACTGTCCCAAATGCTTCTGCACTTAGTTAATCTATTTTTCACATGTCTTATGCACATATATTCATCTTATAAAACTTTCTACACACTTGATAAAACAAGTTATCTTACATATATATCATATGCAAATATACAACACTGAAGTCACCTTGCAATTACAAAATAATATATAACAATATATACTATGTCAACCTCATAACTGTCACTTGGGTCCACATCTTTACTCGAGTCATACTGTCACTCGGGTCATACTATCCACTCCGGTCAACTCAAAATGTCTTCAGTGTTTTGACACTAATTGATAATATGTCTTTCCATAAGGTATACAATATCCCCCTTTGGCATTAGTGACAAAAAGACTTTATCATTGATCTCTGCAACTATTAAGTCAAAATATCCCCCTTACTGACTGCTTGGGTTTTGACTCTATTCTTCTGCTTGAGTCTGACTTTCTCTATTTTTGTATTTTTCAAAACTATTTTGTAAAGTATATTTTCTCCATGATATACATATAATAAACACTATGTATACTATACAATGATATCCTTTTCTATATAATATACAATGATATCCTTTTCCCCCTTGTTTTTGACAAAATGCCAAAATATTATTTACATAGTGATCCCAAAGTAGGATAGGAAGTCACTATGTACCTTCAAAATCTGAGACAAAGTGTTTTCCGAATTCTCCTATAGTATCTTCAATATATGCAATTCAATTGGAAGTTCTCCAGACAGCTCCACCATAGTTTCAGCAACAAAGAAGTTGTTGTTGTGTATGAGTGTCTTGGCATGTGTAATACATTTTTGCATGGTCTCCATATGGGGTAGGAGCTAGATCTATATGGATATGAGGGACTCTCTATTTCTTGCTTCTTTTTTCATTAATTCATCCTGAAAACTTGTTAGATACTTGATTTTTAAGAAATGAGCTAAACTGGTGCTTAGGTCAGCTGCTAATAGCTTTGCAGTTTCCTTTATGTCACTGTCAACCTTTGCTAACTTATCTTTGGTTAGAGTGGTAAAGTTGGAGGAGTCACTCAAATTTACAAATAATTCTACCACATTGGTTACAGTGGTTTAAAGAGTGTTGATGGTATTTGTTAGTTGCACCTAATCAATTGCAATCTTCTTTGCAATGTTTTCAAGAACCTTGTTCTCAAATTTCTTCTCTGCCTTCTCTTGTAGCTTCTCTTGACCATTCATGTCTGTATTGAACTTTTGGACAATGTCAACAAGTTGATCCAATATTGTTTCAGTCTCATTGACCTCAATCTATAAAGCATCAACAAATATGATTTTGATGTCTGTGAGTATCTTATTCCTCTTTCTTTCCCTTCTGAGCTATTGCTGTGTAGCTCTTTTCATCCATAGCTTACCCAAAATTTCCATTTTCTCTTCAGAATGATTGGATTGATCCCAGTTTGGAATGACTATCTCTTCATCAAGATCAATCTCACCACTGTTTGTTAACTTTTCTTTTCCATTTACCTTGGGACTCGGGGAAGGAATAAGTTCCTTGCTTTTACTTTCCTCAACCTTGCTATCAATGTTTAGTCCTACTAGGTCATTGACCTTTACTGCATTAGATGACGGTGTACCAATTGTTGGACTAATGTGAACTGATGAATAAATATTGTCAGTAGAGACATTTACCTTATCCTTCTGTGACTCAGGAATTCTTGTCTCAGTATTTATTTGAGCCTGTTTCTCGATTGCTACTTGGTCTGATGGTTCTTCAGTCTTGTCCTTGATCAGAGGTATGATGTTCTGACTTGGAGATTGGGGAAATGATGCCATTACCTCAACTGCTATCTATTCAGCATCTGACTCTTCAATAGTTTGTACCTCAGGTAGAGTATCATCCTCCTGATCTGTACTCAGGATCTCTATTTTCATCATCAACAACTTTTTTCTCAAAGATAGTTTTCCACACTAATGTTTCTCACTTCACTACATCTTCAATGTTCTTGTTCATAATCTAAAATGTTATGAATCTGGGTGTATGATTGTTTTCATACTTTCTCAGAGTTTCCTTGATTTCTTTTCCCTTCATTGCAGGCATAACTTGCTTAAGTGTCTCTTCCCTCATATCCTTTTCCATTCCTATTGCATTTGACCAGGGGATAGATATTGCCTTGTATAAATCTTCATTCATATAACTCTTCAACTCGGAAGGGTCATATTTCCATGTGGCCATCTTTTCAACAATTGCTTCTTCAATTTTATTCTTTTCTTCTTTTGATCCAGAAGAGTAGTTAAGTGATTTTATAGAGCTCATTTCACTACCTTCCATAAGTGCCTTAATATTTTTTTCTCAAGTGAAGGTGGTGGTTTCTTGAAAACCACAGTATCATCTTGTTTTTCTTCATCATCACTATTTTTACCCAAATTAAGTTTTCTCTTGGATTTTCTCTATGTGAGAATAGGGGTAGGGGCCTTTTCTATTTAGGTGTTGCCTTCCTCTTCTTCTAAGGAGGTTCAACTTCAGTTTATTCCTTTGATTGGATATCCTCTATTTCAACATCTTCCTCTTCAGTGGTGGCTGGGGAGTCCAAGGTATTGTCATACTTTTTCTATAATTTGTTAAGCCTTTTCTCTCCCCTTTTCAATATCTTAGGGATTTTAATTTCTATGGAAATCCTGTCTTTTTCTTCCTCATATGTTCCAAAGTAAGGTTCCTTTGGATTAGCAGGTTCATTAAAAAGAGATTCTATGATTTTCTTAGTATCATCTATATTCACCTCATAGGAAAGAGGTTTCATCCATGTTGTCTTAGGTCTCACTGCTTGAATATAGAATTTGTCACAGTCAACTAGGAAACATATATCATCTTTATAGTCCTCAACTAGTTGCTTGAGGATTCTATATCTGCTATGCATTCTTTGTTTGAAGTTTTTCAAAGTACCCATCCATGATACTATCAAAATTATCTCCTAATTCTTCTATATAGTCATTTATCTGGTATATGACTGGCCTATCCTTCTTCCATACTACTTTACCCTTAAAAGGAAAGAAATTTTCAACATAAAATAGTATACAGATCAAGAGTGAGCCAAAATTACAAGAATTAGTCTTTGATACCCGGATTCTCTCCATATTCTTTCCCAATTGGATTAGTTGAAGTACTGCAAGGTCAAATACCAAGTTCTTCTTTATAACTTTGTAGGCTAGGTCAATAGGTTCACACAGAACAGTGTTGGGTCGGCTGGAGTTGTATGTTTTTTGAGCAATTACATGGATGCCAAAATTTAATTCATTATCAGTTACTCCATTCAGTCTCATTCCTCTGTCATCCCACTCGAAAAGAGTCACATTTTCCCAAATAATCCTTGTTTAGGGTTTTGGTGGCCTTAGGTTTGTCAAGCATGGGAAATCCAGTGATACAGTGTATCATTTTCTTTGTAATCTCTACTAGTTTATCCAACAATATTTGCATGTTATGAACACGACTGGGAACATACCTAACCCATTTCACCTGGAAGTTCTTTGGCATATGCATGATGTGCGTTAAACCCTTGGTCTCAATGTATTTTTCTTGGGCTTCAAATTTACATCCTCACATAATGCATCAAATGCTTCGTTCATTTCAAAATTTCCAAGTTCCTATAGCTTGCAGTGATAAAAACTACAAATTTCATTTACCAGTAGTACCCCCAGAGGAATCAAAGAGTGAGCTCCCATTGGGTCTACTTATTCTGCAATTGCAGGATACAATTTGAACATGGGAGGATCAAAAACTATATTCCTCACCAACATCTCTGAAACCTTTTTTGCCTTGCTGCTGGAAGTGGATGCCATATCTTGTTCGGACGAATTGCTCAAACTTTGCTCTAGTGTACAAGCTTTCTCTGTGTTGCCTAGTGCTCTGAATTCTTTGTGAATCAAATGCTTTGTGCATAATGACCTTAACTCTTCATTTATAAGGATTTTAATTGTTAGGGTAAAAAATTAAATGCTCTGTATAGAGTAGTTGGCGTAGCTTGGGCGTAACCATTATTTAATCAGAAGCTCGGGTGTACCTATTCTTCTTAATTACCAATATATCCTAACTCAACTTAGGTAAGCCAGAGTGGCTTGGATGTAACTTGTAATCTAACTCGAGTAGTACTTATGATACGTCCTATATACATCAATATGTAGATTTGGACTGCTATCTCATCTGGAACTGATTTATTATATCTAGAATTCCACAGTTCCAGTCATCTCCTTGAATTTATTCTGTAATGGTAGATCCACCCAATTCGCGATTATGGGTGTTAGTAGATCCTTCATTGTTTTGGTCTGAATTGTCAGTAGACTTTCTCACCCATTGCTTTCTCATATGTGTTCTTATTTCAGAGCCTATCTTTCCCATTCTCAAAGCCAGTATCAACTTTTGATAAGACAACCTGAGCTCTGATGCCAATTGTTGGAAATATATAGTGTGCCCAGTGACTGAGAGGAGGGGGGGTGAATCAGGAATCAATAAAACTTAAAACACAATTAACTTGAATGATAACATGGATAGAACTGAAAGTAAAGAACACATAACTCATAACACATTATTTGGTTATCCAAAAACCTTCCGAAGAAAGTAAAGATGGGGTGGGGATGATACCCACAAGATTTAGTACTGCAGTATAAATTTAGCCAGTTAAAGCTTACAACGACCACTTCTAATTGTCTACCCTGTTAGGAGCATATAAAGGACTTGTTAGGTCCACCTTGTTAAAGGATTTATTATAATACAAAATGTAGTGAAACTTTGTTAAGAGATTTAGAGAAAGGAATATTAGGTCCACCTTGTTAAAGGATTTTGCTGATCCACCTGTGAGAATGAATCAGTTGTTGATCTGCTCCGTGCAACTGTAATTTTTGATAATGATCCTTTGAATGTAACTGATCACCTCATAGTGATAGATAGGTCTCTGCTATCCAAGATGATTCTACACTTAGTTAATCTATTTTTCGCATGTCATCTGCACATATATTCATCTTACAAAAATTGCTACACACTTGATAAAACAAGTTATCTTACATATATATCATATGCAAATATACAACACTGAAATTTGGCTTGCAATTACAAAATAATATATAACAATATATACTATATGTCGGCCTCATAACTGTCGCTCGGGTCCACATCTTTACTCGGGTGATACTGTCACTCGGCTCATACTGTCACTTGGGTGATATTGTCCACTAGGGTCAACTCAGAATGTCTTAAGTGTTTTGACACTAATTGACAATATGTCTTGCCATAAGGTCTACAACCTAGGATATATGCACATATACATTTTATATTACTTTAATTAGATATAATATATTATAATTATAAACTACTACAAGTAGGTATTCTAACATTCAAGAAGACGTTGATTTGAAAAAAAAATAGTAAATCAAATTTAAAAAAATTAAAAAATATATGGTTCACTAGAGGAGAGAGTCCTCTTTGAGAATATGTAATTTGTTTTTTTATTAAGATAGATTTGATAAGGAAAATATGGTGGGAGATGAAATCAGTCGATTTTGGGTAACTTAGACTTTGAAATGTTATAATGGAGAAAATATACATCGAAAACCAATTTTTATTTTTTTCATGCATTGGCTATATATGTCATCTATAACATATTTTAGAATCAGAGGAAAAAAAAAAAGATAATTTACATATTGTTTTTTGGTGGGAACTAGACCCCTGATTTTTAGTATTTTTCAGCAATTGACAAATTGGCTTTAAAAATTAAAAAAAAACATATAAATTCTTGTTCAAAAAACCTACTAAAAATAATAGGCATAAACTTCATCCTTTTACACATTTCATCAATTTACATCATCTTCAAGTTCTAAATAGAAATAACCCCTTTATATCGTTGAAGTTGAACAGTTTTGGTGTTGTTAACCTTTTCCTTTATAAAGTGTGATGCAAGTTTGTACTTTTACCCTAAGGCACAAGGGTTTGGACGCATGGAGTGATTTATTGATGACTGAAGATGATTATATTGTTTAGATTGGTTTAAGTAGAATTTATGGAGAATATAATTGGTTGGATAAGCCTTATCAAATTACGAAAGATGTCGTAAGGGTTGTGACAGGGCTTTTCACTACTTGTGATGTGCCAATATTAAAATATGTTACTAATGCAAAGGTAAAAAATATTGACTGGCATTATGTCTGATGGCAGGGCCTTGAAAATTGATACTAGTACAGATTGGTGATTATATATGTGATAATGGGAATATCATACAAAATATATTATAGAAAAAAAAGAGGTCTCATGTGTCGCTACCAGAGTTCATGTTGCTTATAGAATGATTAAGGAGAATGCTGACCTTGATCTTTGCGAGACTCTAAGGAGGAAATTTTTTGACAATTTAAGAATGAAAAAAGGAGGAGAACTATCCATTCCTGTATGGTTCCTTGATAATTGGTTTAATTTTTTACTTTTTAAATGATATGTTGATGCTTTGGAATGTGATTTGGAGGAATGATATATCTGTTGGATTTCAAATTAAGATGCATCTTGATAATCTAGGTAATAGCATTCCTAATTGTAGAATTTTTTTGAAGAATTTAAAAGTAATTTGTGTTGAAGGAATTAGATTCGTCACAAGGTCATAGACTAGCATAAAGATGTTATTTTCTATGTTGATAAGGATTTCTACTATGTAGAAGCAATTGTACATAGAATTTTATGGGTTGATACAAAATTGTATGAAGTTACTGAAGATGATTGTGTAACTATTCTTGACAGATTGATCAATTTTTTTATGGATGTTGATGCTGCTAAATTTGAGGTTGTGGTAGAACAATATGTTGCTACCAATAAAGGAAAATGTAAGGGTCAAAGAACAAGGAAGTTATAGAGTCTTCAACTTAGACATTCTAGAGAAGAAAGCAAGAAGAATGTGTCTAAATTACTTCCACACTCTGGTAATTATTTCCAGTGACAGTGAAGAAGACGAACAAAAAAATATTGATAAGGAAATTACAAGTACCAATGTGCAGAGTGTTGTTGATGAGGAGCATACTACTTCTCCGATCTTATTAGATAATGATAATTTGATAATATAAATTTTTTTGTATATGATAAGTTAGTTTGGAGGATGAAAGAGTGTTGGATATATGTTTCCTAATGGTTCTCATGGTAATTGAGATGTTATTGTAGAAGGGTTGGAAAAATGTGAAAAATAAAACAAAATAGTATTGAATGAGTTTTTTGATGAGTGTCCAAAGGAACTTATTGAGGCAATGAGAGAAAATATGATTTTTAATTTGTCCATCTCTTTCTCTCATACATCCTAATGATGGATCATGGAGTGTTATCCAAAATATTCATGATAAAAATACACACACAATTTAATGCAGAAGCTACTTTATGTAAAAAGAAAAGACATCTGCAAATGTTTCTAACACTGAAGAGGAGGAAGTTCCTAAATGAAATTTCGCTTCTAAATTGATTAGAATGTGAAGAAAGAGTCAGCTAGGATTGATATAGAATATAGAGAATTTTAAAAGAAATATTAAATTTGTAGATGGTTTGTATAGTTTTAGTGTAGATTCGCGGAAGGCTATAAAAAGCTTCAGAAAGGAAATTGACTCCATTGAATCTTAGTTAATAGATGTCGTGAGAAAATATAATATCTTTAAATATGTTACCGAGAAAGAAATAAATAGAATAAAAGAGCTATAAATTTGATTAGATACAACAAATATGAAGAGATGAATATATTAAGAAATTCAGAGATCTCAAAGAATTGGTTGAGACAATTTGATTTTATGATCAAGATACATGAGAGTGTGAGATGTTTTGAGAGAGCCATAGAAAATTTAACAACTCTTGCTGAGACCATGAACAAGCTGATTAAAATTTAATGTCATAATAAGATATTAGTTTCTACTATGGATGATTTGAAGCTGTCTATAGTAAGCTTGAAGGAGAGGCTCATAGAAATCTAGCCTAAGAATATTTAATTTCTCCACTAGATTATTTTTAAAAAAAAAATGAGAAAACTATTAATATGAGTGTTTTGTTTTTTGGCGTTTGTCCTTGATGGAAATGGGGGAGAAAAATTTAAAAAATGTACATACTCAATGGGATTTGATATAAAATAGGTTGTTTCTTTCCATCAATGAAAAAGGAGGAGATTTTTGGAAAAACGTGTTTGTTATTATCAACTTATTATTGTCATTCATGTCGAACATTATAGTCTGAAGGTGTTTGTGGATAGTCAAACACCATGGTCTAGAAGTCTGTCATTCATAAATTCTTGGAGTAAGTTTGTATTTAGAATCATGGAAGGAAACTATGTATCCTATGATAAATCGAAGATAATGTTTAATCTTTCTTCAATGTTATGCTACTATATCTAGAATTTTGTGTGGTTCAAATATCTATAGCTCAGTAAACTGAGAAAGATTTTTTTGTAGTTACAGTTAATAGGACTTTATTTTATACTTTAAGGAAGGTTTCTACTCCATTAATCATGCTTTTAGATATGTTGATACTCATGCAAATGAATTTTGGCCTTGGTCTTGGATGTTGTATTTCCTGGTGATCCAAAAACTATTTTATCAAGTGTTGCAGTTATATTTTTTTGTTGTCCTATTCCATAGATGTGTTATGACTACATCTGACATGGATTTTTGGCATGTGGTATGGATTTTGATGTGGCATGTGAATCTCTCCATAATGTGTGGCATTTTGGATTTAGTTATCCTATTAAAGTGGTTTGTTGGGTAATGTAACTATATGTTTGAGAAGTTTTTCTGGTAATAAAAATCTACACTCGGGCTATGTGTAGCATGTTCATGGTCCCTTCTCTATCTCGGAGTGGATCATGCTTCTTAATTTTGGTATGGGTTATGTATTTAATGATTATCTCTTATTTGGTTGGGTTCCTTCTATGTTTTGGTTTGGATGCTTCTGGCATTGGACACTATTGCTTTTTTGCTATTGCCTTGGCCAACTTGTACTTAAGTTGTAAAAACAAATTATCATGACTGACCTTGTTGTAATCTCCAATGAACTATCTTTTGTATATATATATATATATATATATGCATAGTTAATTTTTTCGAGGTAACCAAATAAATCCAATATATATGTAAGAAGAAAATATTTATGAGAAGATTTTTGGAAGAGCATAATTTAGTGAAGGAAGAGATAGGTTCACATAGTTGTGGCGATCAGTTGCATTTTCAAGATAACATTTCTACATCTGCTGTAGAGATTAAATTGTACTTGAGACAGTGGGTCTTGGGTGCACAAGATCATTTTTATTTTTTCTATTTTTGTAGTGAGCCTTTGTATGCAAGTTTGGAGCACTGAGCTCCCATCTTTCGAGATGTTTTGTATAGGCAGCAAGCCTTTCCAAAACAGTGAGCTCCTACAAACATTGTAATCAAATAATATAAACTTCAATGAATTATCTTTTTGAGAAATTTCTCACCATGGTTTTTCCCAGTTTGGGTTTTCCATGTATAAATTTTGGGTGTTCATGTGTTGTTGGTTCTATTCATTTCTGGCTTATTAGTTTATGTGGTGATTATTGAAGTTAGTTTGTAATTTTTTTTCTTATGTTGATTAAGCCCCCACCCCCTCTCATCTCATCATCTGGAGTGTGTTCAACATCATGGAGTGATCCATCATCTTTTGCATCCTTGAGTTCTCACATCATGTTGATGGATAATGGAGTAGTATTTTAAGCATTGATGTTACAAACTTACACATAGTCATATCTTGAAACATACTAGTAGCAGAAGATGAAGAGTTAACATTGTCATAGAATCAACTAAATTGGAAGTCTATGTGCCATGATATTTCATGGGTTTAAATTCTAAGATATAACATTCTCCCCCACTTTACTGAGCATATCTTTAAGGAAATGTAATCTAAAGTAGAGAGAGGGTTAAGAGATTTTTACCAAAGTGCAAAAGGGAAGAAGAGCCTTCTATCTATGAAGAGTTTCCTTTGAGGAAATGACCCGACTCAAGCATTTTTTATAATGCTAAGTTGTATCTCAAAACATGTTAGTCTAAAAAAAAAAGATAAAAAGGAAAAAAATGTATATTAAAATGGTCATCAATGTGAGATAATTATATCCTAGATATTCAAGTAGAATCAAAACATAATTAATTAACATTTTATGTATGGGTAAAAATTTGTATTATCCAATATGATCACGATATTGAAACACGTGACAACTTGTGTTATGTCATGAAGAAGAGAAAATATCATTTAACAAATGTAGTCATTTGGCCCCATGCTAGGAAAAGTAGATAAAAATGATCATGAGATAAATAAATTTGAAAAAAAACATTTGGTAAGTTATGAGATCATGAGATGTAGATATATAGACCCCCCTTATAATTATTTATGTTTCAAATAGGGTAACACAATCCCTTCTTAGGAGAAAGGACATGTCATAAAAACATAATATGATGTATTTGTGGAATGCTACCTTATAAAAATAGCACATATGTAGCACCAACAACATTAGATAGGAGACAATGAGATCCTTTTATTTAAAGTTAGTATAATCCATAGTAGTTATGATTAAGGAACACAAATTAGACACATATGAACTACTCATCATTTTCATAAAGTCTTCAGATCATATGAAGAAAAAAACATGAAAATAAATATTAAAGAATTAAGTTAAAATAGAAGAAGTCCTAAATATCCCAAAAAATTATATCATCCTTGAATGTTGAAAATCAATATACTAAAAAAAAATAAAAAAATTTGAGGAACTGTATAAAAATATCATCGCCTATTTCTAGGTGTCTATGAAGTAACTTTGGTTTCTTAGGAGGCACAAAGATATAAATACTTGAGCACTAGTGATTACAAGGAAACAATCAAATACACAATCTAATCGAAAGATACATAGAGGTATGAATTATAAATCATCCACTATTAGATCTTCATCCTCGCAATATTGATCATATGGAGTAGGACGAATACCTTAAACATGCATGATAACTAAAAAAATATTGTACACCTTGCATATAGTGAGAGAAAAAGATGATGCTACTTCAATATTCTCATTTAGTAGCACTTAGGAGAAAATAATCAATAATTTTGCATAGATAGTAGCACTAGGATGTCTCATAGAGAGTCAAACATACACTACAAACAAGGTTTTGGTGACTTGACTAAAGGCACATCAATAAGAGATGTATTTCCAACCTCTCTAAAATTTGTAGTGACAAAATATAGATAATATAACATCTCCTAAATAAATATACTTGATGTTGACAAAGATATTGTAGGAGCTAAATTATGGTGAGAGAACTCTTGGGTGGGGCACAGCTCAAACTTTCTTTTAAATGGTGAAGATGCAACATTACCTCCATTGTGGAAAGTTAAAAGACGTTGGGACATTTTTCACAAATGATTAAAGAGGACATGATAGGAGAAGATATAGATGCAATAGACATTACTTGCATACATAACATGTCTATGAGCTTCAAAAATGGAGGGATTACGAAGAGAGATGTGATGAGACTCAGACCAAGACATGGAACATGAACACTTACACCCTTTCTGATGAGGTTAATTCACACCTCCTTAGTAAGATGGGAGCATAATAGATATTTGAGTAAAAATAGGACTATCCCCAATAATATCAATGGGAATAAGAATAGAAACAAAGGGAACTGTATCGAATGTAAAAGCCAAAGACTAGCTCATATATTTCAAGGAAGCCTTATCCTCACTATTAATTTCAACTTGATGACTCTTATACTCATAGTAAAGAGATACTTAAGACATAAAAGGTCATTGAAATAAGAGACTAGATAATACTCCATAACACCCTTAATCATAGGTGGATTCATCTGCACTATAATTAGTGGAAGAGAAGACCCAACCCATAAATAATATGTTATATAAAAGTAGTCATTGTAGGACTATTGTCCACAAGGATCTTTCCTTGTTTCAATTTGGTCACAATCCAAGGAATAGGAGGAATCTTTGAAGGAAGGGAGATAGATAGTTGTAGTGAGGGTAACTTAGGATGATATCACTTACTATTTCTACACATAGTAGGGTGAGAGGTATCCAATAGAATGGGAAGCTCAAAGACGTGGGACTTGAAAAACTACCACAATATAGGTACATTTCCCTTTTATATGTTATGCATAGTAGATTGAACATGAGACACTATCAAAGGTTGCATATAGTCTTAAAGGAGTGTAAGGAAGTATTCCCTAAGGTACATACTTACTCTTAGATCACAACAAAGGAGTAGAAGACAAAGCATGCTATAATTTAATGAAAAAAATAGAAAGGAAAAATAGATGTAGGAGGAGTTATAGAGGAAATAGGATGGAATGAAATTGATACCAACTCCCTAGATTTCTACATAAAGTATATATTAGATTTTTATTTGGTATCATGAGTCTAAAAAAATATTTCCAAAAATGGTCAAGGGAAAACACCCTACACAACACAAGTAGCCTATATCCAATATCCTAGATATTGTGCACGGTGATCTTATTTTAAAACTTCAAGAATTTATGTATCACTAATAATACTACATTCATTAAGATCAACTACAAGATACCTACCTTCACTCAAAATATCTTAGAATCCTAGATGTCAAAAAATTAGCTTAAACTTCCTTGGTTCCTACATGGATAGACAAGGTATTTAACTCCAATGGGAGAAAAAAAATCTCATCATGCATATGAAAAGTATCTATGTTGTTAGAATTATATGATTATTATTTATTTTCATTGATTTAAAACATTGTGTTCCATATGTTGCGAAGGATTTTTAGTTTATTTTCCCTCAAGATTTGAGGTTTAGAAGTGTGCTATTCTTGGTGATGTGGGTTTGTATGTTGAACCTTCTATATATTAAAAGAGAGTTATGTATCTTGTATGGTCCCAAAATAGTGAAACATAGGAATGTATCATGTATGGTCTTAGAATAGTGGAGGGGAAGTATGTATCCTATGATCATGAGTTGATGGTGTTTTATAGTGCTCCTGTATTATACTATTATATTTGGAAGTCTTCTTGTTCTGGATGTCTTTTATTCTGTTATTGTAGTACAATGTTGTAATACAATTAGCATTTTTACTATTGTAGTTATTTGTCTTTCTAGAGTGGTTCGCTTTTGCAAATAAGGGTTGAAGTTGTCTTTCTACTCATTCAGATGTATTCAAATTTTTTCTTGTTTTTGGAATTATCTAGTGACTAGTGGGTTATTCTTGATGTTACGGAGAGGGTGTCTGTTAGAAACACAAAATAAAATATAAAGAGATACGGAAAGAATCCAAGAGAGAGTGCAAAAGGAAGAGTTTTACCAAATACAAAGAAAGAGAGAGATTTTCCTTCAATAGATCAAACACAAGATCACCAAAATGCTCCAAGACCAACACAAGAACTCAAGGATTTTGAAAGGGAAAAAAAAACCCCTTGTGTATAATATCAATGAGGCACAAAGCCTAAAGAAGAAGAGAGAAAGAGAACAGCAAGCTCATTAAAATAGTGAGAGCAAGCTTGAGAATGTGAAGAGAAGTGAGAAAATAGAGAAGATTATTGAGAAAGTGTGTATAGAGGCATCTCTTAACTAGAGATGAGTGGAGGAGTTCTCATGTAACTCCCATCTTATATGGATGCCACATTCACATTGAGTGTGTGCCAAATGTGAGGTTCCTCTTAAAGAGGAATATCTAATTTCCTTATTAAATGAATTACAAAAATGTGAAATGTCCTCCTACTGGTACTAGAGAACAAATACAATTTAGAAAACCTTGGTTTATCCTTTAATTACATATTGCACCATGGAAAGATTAATTTATAACACACCCCTTTAATCTTTACTTGGGGTATTTACATCAAGGGGTATCAAACCCAAATTTCTCTCTAGAAAGAGGCTTTGTCAAAATATCTACAACTTGATCTTCACCCTTGCAATAGATGAGGGAAACTTTCTTTTCCTCAATTTTCTCTCTAATGAAGTGGTGGTGGAGATAAATTTAATTTGAATTTGCATGGTAGACCAGATTATTTTCGAAGGCTATTACACTTTGATTGTCACAATATAAAGGCGTAGGTTCTCGTTGAGGTAGACCCAAATCTTTAAGTATTCTTCTAAGCCATAAAGCTTCCTTACAGGCATTAATACAAATTTTGTATTCGAATTTGGTAGAACATAGAGAAACCTATTGATATTTTTTACTTTTCCAAGATATAGCACCTGAACCAAGAAAGAGACAATACACAAAAGTATATTTCCCATCATTGGGGTCTCCACCCAAATCTGAATCAGTAAAACCTTTTAATGTAAAATCAGAATCAACATCATAAAATAATCCTACATCAAGAGTACCTTTAATATATCTTAAAATTCTTTTAGCAATTTTGAAGTGTGTTTGTTGAGGTTTGGACATAAATCTTGAAACTAAACCAACGCTAAAAGGTATATCAGGTCTAGTAAGAGTTGGACAATTTAAACTTCCTACAAGTTGTCTATATGGAGTAGCATATATAAATGAAGATTCCATATCTATCATTAACTTAGTTCCTAATTCACATGGAATTGAAATGTGATTAGCATCATTCATATAAATTCTATCAAGAAGATATTTAGCATATTTATTTTGTGAAATAAAAATACCCTTAGGGGTTTTCCAAATTAGCATTCCTAAGAAATAATGTAGAAGTCCTAAATTAGTCATTTGAAATTTTTGGTTAAGTTGAGACTTAATATCAGAAATTAAATGGTTAGAACTTGAAGTAAGAATCAAATAAGCAACATAAAGAATGATAATAATAATTTTATTTTCACTATGCTTGATATACAAGTTAAGAAAATTTTTACTTCTAGAAAAACCTTGAGAAATAAAGAAAGCATTCATTTTGGAATACCATTCTCTAGGATATTGTCTTAAACCATAAATAGATTTCTCTAGTTTACATACAAGATGTTCATTACCTTCTTTAATAAAACTAGGAGGTTGAGAGATATAGATTTTTTAATGAAAATCACCATTTAAAAAAGCACTTTTAACATCTATTTGGTGAATAGGCCAATTCATTTTTGCACCTAAAGAAAGAACAACTTTAATGGTAGGCATTTTTGCAATAGGAGAAAAGGTCTCATTATAGTCTATTCCTTCAACTTGAAAGAAACCTCTTGCTACTAGCCTAGCTTTAAACTTACTAATGTCATTGTTTGCATTCAACTTAGTTTTATATAACAATTTACATGAAACTAGATTTTTTCCATGAGGTAAACTAACTAAATCCCAAGTATTACTAGAAACTGAACTATCATATTCTTCTTGCATATCATTTTGCCAATGGGGTTGATTTTTATCTTGAGAAAATTTTTGAGGATCTTTATAATACACAAGAGAAGACATCAAATCATAATTAAAATAGTTAAGTTTCCTAGGTCTAAGACCACCCATTCTATTTATATAATCATCGCCTTCATTAAGTAAATCTTTAAACCATCTGGGATTTCTATTAGAAGTAATAGAATTATTACTATGAGGAGTAAAGTCATCATTTTCATCATCACTATGAGGATTAAATTCCTCATTATCACCATGAACAACATTATCACCATCATGAGCAAAATTATCACTAGGAGTAAAAATATTCTTACCATCATCATCATTTTAATACTAGTAGGAATAGAAATAGGTGCATTAGGAGTAGGGTTTAGAATAGGAGGTTGGTCCTCCACGAGATCAATAATGCCCCCTTCAAATTAATCATCTTTGACCTTGGAAAAATCATGAACTTCATTTTTTTCAATAACAACATCTCTTGCAATATGTACCTTGTTAGTAATAGGATCATAAACTCTATAACCTTTAGTAGATTCATTATACCAAACAAAAGTAAATGGAGTATATTTATAATCTAGTTTATGCCTTTTTTGTTTGGGTGTGTGAACATAATAAATAGATCCAAAAAATTCAAATGTTGTAGATTTGGTTTCCTACTGGACCAAGCTTCCTCAGGAGTTATATTTTGCAAAGCTTTAGTAGGAGTTCTATTAAGAATATAAGTGGCACAAGCCATTACGTCAGCCCAAAACTTGTAATGCATATCTTTTGCATGTAACATACATCTAGCCATTTCCATAATAGTTCTATACTTCCTTTCTGCCACACCATTTTGTTGTGGTCTATAAGGAATGGTAAGCTAATGTTTTATACCAAAAGATCTCAAGTAAGAACGAAGAGCATTATTATCAGGGTAAAAGCACAAAGTTGTGTCACGTTTCAGGACCATTTATCAGCACAGCTAAATTTGAGTATTTCTAAATAAAAATTATTTTTTGTCAAACATATGGTCTAGCTAGATAAGTGGTTAAACTTTTCCAATTGGAAATGTCTATTAAATGCATGTTTTATACCAATTACCAAAGAAATAAAATTATTTCAGAAAATCGATCTTTCAATAACCCCTACTCTTTTTAATGATATTTTTAAAAAATATAAAAATACCCTTTTCTAGAGCTCAGAGTCAAGATTATTGTCATATAAATTTTATAGTATTTTGATTAGATCTAATATATTATAATTTCAAAATACAAGTAGGTATTTTAACATTCAAGAAGATGTTGCTTCAAATAAGTAAAAAAATAGTAATTAATATCAAAAAAATTTAAAATTTATATTTAACACTAGAAGAGAGAGTCCTCTTCAAGGATATGTAATTTTTTTTTTCTGAATAGTGAAGATTTGATAGGGGAAATTTGGTGGGAGATCAAAACTGTCAATTTCAGAAAGTTCAACTTTGAGAAGTTCTAACGGAGAAAATATACATTAAAAAATAATCTTTCTTCTTTTCTTCACTAGCTATACATTTTATCTATAACATATTTTGAAATCAGAGGAAAAATAGATTATTTGCATTTATTTTTTTGGTAGGAACTAGACCCCAAATTTTTAGCAGTTTTCAGCAATTGAAAAATGGACTTCAAAAATTAAGAAAACTATGTCAATTCTTGTTCAAAAAAAATTTAAAAAATTATAGGTATAATCCTCATGCACTTTTACACATTTCTTCAGTTTACATCATCCTCAAATTCTAAATACAAATGCCACTTTTTATGTTGTTAAAGTTGAATAGTTTGCATGTTGTGGTCCTTTTCCTTTATAAAAGTGTGACACAAGTTTTTACTTTTACCCATCATATTCAGTACCATTATCTTTTCTAAGAATTCTAGGTTTAGAACAAGATTGCCTTTCCACAAACATATGAAATTCAGAAAATGTGTCAAGAACTTGATCTTTAGTATGCAAGAAATAAATTCAAATTCTTCTAGTAAAATCATCCACAAAGTTAAGAGCATACTTTGACCCTTATATGGAGATGTTCTCCATTGGACCCAAAAGATCACTATGAATAAGATGTAACTTATGAGATGCCCTCCATAAAGTACCATGAGGAAAGGGCTCCCTTTTTATTTTTCCAGTCATGCACCATGTGCATCTAATTTTAGATGGAACAATATGGGGTAATCCTTCAACCATGTTAGACTTTTGCATCAAAGAAATATAATCAGAATTCAAAAGGCCGATCCTTTTGTTCCATACATTGAAATCAATATTAACTTTCAAAGAGTAGCTTGAAGAGGCAAACTCATAGAATTTAAACAAGTTATCATGATCCATATTAGCATTGGCAACACCATGATGAGTGTTAGGATCAATAATATAGCACATATCCTTATGAAATTCAACTTTGTAATCTTCGCATAATTGAGAAACTAAAATAAGATTAGATTTTAATTTAGGAACATAAAGATCATTGTGTAACTTTCCATTTGGAACATTAACATCACCAAATCCATCAACTTTGCAACTATGATCATTAGCTAATTGAATAGGAATATTAGTAGTATTAGGTTGCAAAGAATCAAATACTTATCTATGAGATAAAACATGATGAGAAGCACCACTATCAATAATCCATTCTAATACATGAGAAGATTTATAACAAGAAGTAAAAGCACGACGAGATTGATTACATTGACATTTGAAGTTATTTAAATTATTGTTATTCATAGGCTTCTTATCATTTTTATTTTAAAAATAAACATTAGATAGGTGACCATATTTTCCACAATAGGTACAATGTGGTTTCCAATTTTGTTGAGTATTGTAGTTATTGTTATTATTATTGTATGATGGCCTAGAATTAGACCTGTTCTTTGAATAATTATTATTATGATTATTGTTATTTGAATAACCATTATTATGATGATTATTTTTAAAATAATTATTATTGTTACTGGAAATCATTATTGTTATGATGATTATTACTATGATGATTAGTATGCATGACTTATTATTTTAGTTTTCAATTTTAGACACAAAAGCATGTTCAAACGATTTAATAGTACCAAATTGCAATAATTTAGCCTCCTCTTGATGTAAGAAATTTTTAAAAATAGCATAAGTTAAATGAGGAGCTTTAAGCTATGAATAACAAGCTAAGAATGAATGTTAGTAATAAAATGCTAAAATTCTTTAGGAAGACATTTCTTGAGAATAATAGTAATTAATCTAATATCAGTTAAAGTAACATTAACACCACTTAATTGAGTTTTAATAGAATCAAACTTGAGTAAGAATTCATCTATAGTTTTAAAATCAGTATACCTCAAGTCTTCCAAGTTGTCTTGGAGTTGAATCTTTCAGGATTTAGAGGAGCTGTCATACGTCTGTTGCAAAATGTCCAACGCTTGATGGGCTTTGGTACAATGTCAATTTAGGACATAAAGATCAGGAACTATTTAGAGACCAATCAATCCAAGAGCTTCTTCATTTTAAGTTTTCCATGCATCTTTTTGTGCTTGAGAAGCAGAAGCGACTGGTTCAATTGAAGCATGTGTAGCAACTTCAAGAAAATGTTTAAAATAGAATAAAAAGGAAACATGTGTCTTCCATTGATGATAGTTAGAAACGTTTAATTTAATTTCCAAAATTAGAGTAGACATAATTAATAAAGAAAGAGATAAGATTAGAAAAAAGGAAGTGAAACACAATGAATATATAATGATAAAGATCAAGGAAAGTAAATTTAACTTAATGTAAATTACAATTTGAATGGTAAAATAATCATCTGAAAAAAAATAGTTTAAATGAAAGAATAAAAAATAATTGCAATGAATTAATGAAACACCAATTGAACTTGGTTAGAATTGATATAAAGAATGTAGGAATGAAGTGATATGAAGTAATATTAAGAAAAAAAAAGTATTGACGTTTAAATTTGTTATGTAAATAAAGATTTGACCAGATTTAAAAAAAAAAAATTAATAAATGGGTCAAAGATTGTTCAAACTAAACTAAAATTAGATAAGTAATAAATGATAAGATTTCAGAATAATCTCCTCCTTGCAGGAATAACAAGATGCACAACATTCTCCCTATGACAATAAGAGTAAAAAGAAAAAAAAAACTGCTAAGTGTGAGAAGAAACACTGCCAAAGAAATGATATACAAAATAACTATATGTTATTATCCAAGAATATTATAACAATTTAAAACAAATGATTGCATAAATGTTATTATCCAAGAATAAACTAGTAAAAAAAGCAGAGACATGTGCAAAATAAGTGCAAGAAAAAAAATGGTTTGACAGAGATAATAGTGAAAATTTATTTTTACAAAAGCCAACGTATTCAATACTCACTCACAACCATTGGAAAAAAATATCCATTAAATTATTTACCATTGGAGGAATGGACATCACATGAATGACAGATGACTAAATTTTTGATAAATATTCTACATTAAGGAGACCAGTCTGAAAGAATATGTATCCCTCCAAATGTTAAGGAGACTAGTCTGTAAGAAAATATGGAAGAAATGATATAAAAGGGAGTGCTCAAATGTTGTTAGTATGGGATGCACAATGCAAAGGCTAAGGTTACACTGAGATTGCAAGTTTAAATAGAAAAAAAATTTGCGCAAGGCTTGAAGTATAACAAAGGCCAGAGAAAATGCAGGAAAGAGGTAACAAAAGGCTGCACTAGGAATAGATAAGATAATGAAGTAGAAAAGACAAAGATATACTGCTACGCAAGATATAATACTATGTTGTGATGAAAAGGAGATAAGAAATATTGCGCAGAGGAATTATTTTAATGTTGCATAATGATAAGACCAATGGATGTTGTGCAATGAAAAGTCAAAGACAAATCTATAAAGCAGAGATTGAATACCAATCAATATATAATGCCAATCAATATAAATAAAAACATAGATATAACCAATGACAAAATAAAACAAAAACTGATAAGCTATATTAAATGCTAAAGAATGATTGCACAGAGAAAGATAAATAGAAACCAGAGATTAGAAATTAAAAAATAATAAACCCTACATGATAGAGCTATCAATTGAATCCAGCAAGAAAAAATTAGAAATACAGATTTTAGCAAAGCGATACATATAATGGATCCAAGAGATGCTGATTATATATATAAAAACATGAAATATACAGATCTAAATATAAACCATAACCCTTCAAACAAGATGGTTAGAAAAAAGATGAAGATGCATGAAAAGGAAGACCCTTATAGTTGCCCAATAGAGGGCGAGGTTAGTACCTTAAAAACTTGAAATAGAGTTGAATAAACTTAGATTTGCAAAATAATGAAAGAAAACCCTACAACGAAGAGTTAGATAAACAAAAAATCTGATTTCTTCTCCTAAACTGAGATATCTTTCAACTATTCCTGCATGCAACACTCAAAACAAGGATTAAACCATCTCTGATACTATATTAGAAATATAAAAGAAAATGGAAAAGACATAAGGAAAGAATCCAAAGAGAGTGCAAAAGAAAGAGTTTTACCAAATACACAGAAAGAAAGATTTTCCTTCAATAGATCAAACACAAGCTCACCAAAATGCTCCAAGACCAACACAAGAACTAAATGATTTTGAAAGGGGAAAAAACAAGAAAATACCCCTTGTGTATATTATGAATGAGGCATAAATCCTAAAGAATAAGACAGAAAGGGAACAATAAGCTCATTATAACAGTGAGAGCAAGCTTGAGAATGTTAGGAGAAGTGAGAAAATAGAGAAGATTATTGAGAGGCATATCTTAAATAGAGAAGAGTGGAGGAGTTTTTATGTAACTCCCATCTTCTATGAATGCCACATTCACATTGAGTGTGTGCCAAATGTGAGATTCCTCTTAAGGAGGAATATCTAATTTTCTTATTAAAGAAATTTAAAAAATGTGACATGTCCTCCTACTTGGACTAGAGGACAAATACAATATAGGATACCTTGGTTTATCCTTTAATTACATATTTCACCAAGGAAATATTAATTTCTAATAGTGTCATCCTGTTAGGAATAACAGTCCACAAGACAGCTGAGAGGGGGGTGAATCAGTTGTGCTATAGATTATTAAACTTTATAAACTAAATATGCATATGTAAATGATAACACAGTAATAGACAACACCATAACACAATATTTGTTGTCGAGGAAACTGTGTTAAAGGTAAAACCCCACTGGGAATTAACACCCACAAATAATGTAATGAGAGTATAGTATCCCTGTTAAAAGATATTAGCCATGTTAGTAGCTTGTTACAACATTACAGTACACAGTCCCTGTTAGGAGACAGACCCTATTAGGAGTCAAAGGAAATAGTAGGCTCACTGCCAAGGCACACTTCCTAAATAAGGTTAAAGCCACCCTTAAGGATTTACAATCCACACAAGTGTATAAAGAAAATACACAATCAAAGAACTGACTGCCAACAACTATCTTTGCTTGATTAGTTCAAATGAATTATCAACTTTGCTTGCATCCAATAATCAACAAGCTTCACAACTTTCACACATTTCTTCTCTTCTTTTCTCTATTACACTTATCCAAAAGAATTTATCTTACATATATACCCTTACACAATAACTTATTAGGTTGATGAGTTAAGCTTTCCCAATACATAATTAATTACGTCTACCAATTAAGGCTTTCCATAATACAAATAATTACATAGCCCCTTGCTAAGATACATACGATATCTAAGACAAGTATACAACATTTATAATTCATTAATTATTCTTCCAGATCCACAATTCATGCTCACAATTAATTCCACACTCTACATGTCTGAAGTTGCCCAGGAAATAGGTCTTCTCTAGCATACACGCCACAACTGACCTCTTTAGTTTTCAATCAACAATTAAACTCAACCCATTATTCTAATATATGTCTGTTGTCCATCCGTAAGCTCGCAAGTACTGAAATATCTCCATCATAACGATATACTTGAAACACAGAGACCTTCTCTGTCCAGAATCACAGTTGCAGTCCAGAAAACCAGTCATAACCAAATGAAATATAACATCCACATAATGTAACATAAAGTAAAGAAACCTTAGAAGTAAGGTCAACACACATCCTTCTGCATAAATCCAACTTCAATCATTCTGAATAATCCGTATAGTATCCATACACTTGTTCTAGTTAAGTAGCCAGTCCGTCTTCTCCATAGAAATATATATTGATATCAGTGACAAAAAATTAATATGAACAACATGATCAGTAACCAAAACTGATATCATCCAACAATCTCCCCCTTTTTCATTAATGAAAACATATGGGAAAATGCATATGCATCAACCCAAAAGTACTTTCTCTCAATACAATCTTCTCAATATCCTCAACATAAATCTCCCCAAAATGGTAGGGATTTTCTCATACATTCCTTCCCCCTTTGGCAGCAATGGCAAAGGGTGCCATAATTCACCTGTATTCTTCTATAAGATTTAGCTTTTTCAAATCTTCATGTCCAATCAACTAGGTTCAAGATCACCTAAATGTACTCCAATATTTTCTACGATCACTCCCCCTAAGGAGTAGATCCATACATCAATTCTAGAGAATGATATATCTCTGAGATCCATTGGACTGATGCACATTTGCATCTTTTAGTTTTCACTGGGAGGGGCCATCACCCCAAGCATGCCTCTGAGATATTCAAAAGCATCTTTTGGAAAAGGTTTGGTAAATATATCTTCTATATGTTCCTTTGTGCTAATATACTCTAGTTTAATCTCTTTGTCTCCTACCTTCTCTCTCACAAAATGATACTTGATAGAAATATGTTTATTCTTTGACTGCATTACAAGATTCTTTGACATATTCACTGTGCTGGTGTTATCACAATGGATAACCGCTAGTTCTTTGAAAATTATTCCAATGTCCTTCAACATTTGTATCATCCAAACAACTTGTGTACAGTTTATTGCTGTAGCAACATACTCTAACTCAGCAGTAGATTGAGCAATATAGTTCTTCTTCTTGCTCAACCAAGAAACCAGCCCCTTTCCAAAGAAAAATGCTCCACCACTTGTGCTCTTCCTGTCATCTACATTACCTGCCCAATCAGCATCAATAAAAGTCTGCAATATAAAATCATCAGATTTTTCATACCATAATCCATACTCTACTATTCCTTTCAAATATCTGATAATTTTTTTCACTGCAAAAAAGTGTGTTTTTGTGGGATCTTCCTGATATCTAGCCACAATTCCAACTGCATTGGTAATATTTGGTCTAGTGTGTGTCAAATATTGTAGACCTCCAATCATTTATCTGTACTTAGTCTACCCAACAATTTGAGTCTCATCACTTTTACTTAGTTTATTCCCTGTCACCATGGGTGTACCAACAGGTTTACAATCTTCCATTCCAAATTTATTCAACATTTCCTTAAGGTACTTGGTCTGAGATATAAATACTCCATTCTTACTCTGATTAACTTGCAAACCAAGAAAAAATTTCATCTCACCAATCATTGACATCTCAAACTCATTCTCCATTTCTTTAGAAAGCTTCTTACTCATGTTATCATTGCCTCCAAAAATGATATCATCAACAAAAACTTTTATAATTAAGATTCCATCTTCATCATTTCTTAAATAAAAATTACTGTCTACATTACCTTTTCTGAAACCAAGATGAAGTAGATGTTTATCCATTCTTGCATACCATGCCCTCGGTGCTTTTTTCAGTCCATACAGTGCCTTCTTCAATCTGCAAACCATGTTTTCATCATCTATCAAAGGAAAACCATCAAGTTACTTAATGTACACTTCTTCTTCTAGATCACCATTCAAGAATGTTGATTTCACATCCATCTGTACACTTTGAAGTCTTTATGTGCAGCATAATAAATGAATAGTCTCACATCTTCAAGTCTAGCAACATGTGAAAATGTTTCTTCATAGTCTATGCCTTCTTGTTGTGAGTAGCCTTTACATACTAGTCTAGCCTTGTTTCTTACCACTGTGCCTTCCTTATCCATTTTGTTTTTGAAAACCCACTTAGTACCAATCACATTCTTGTTCTTAGGTCTTGGAACCAATTCCCAAGTATTGTTCTTCTTTATCTATTCTAGTTCTTCTTCCATGGCTTTAGTCCAAGATGCATCTTTACATGCTTCATCAGTAGTCTTGGGTTCAACTTGAGAAATCAAACAGATCTCATCTCTAACTTTAGATCTAGTCATCATGCCTTTGCTTGCATCACCAATTATTTGATCTTTAGGGTGGTTTTTCTTGACATACCTTGGTGTCTTTAATGTCTCAGTAGATTCTTACTGTTCTTCTTCTTCAATCTCATTCTCGATCATTAAGGGTCCTTTAAGTTCAGCAATAACTTCTCTTGATTTTTTTATCTGACAACAATCATACATTCTATCTTGAATTTGAAATTTCTCATCTATCCTCACATTGGTGCTTTCAATCAATTTCCCCAGTCTCAGATTGAAACATTTATATGCTTTAATCTTAGTGGAATAACCAAGAAATATTCCTTCATCACTACTATCATCAAACTTTCCTATCTCATCATCTCTTTTGATATAACATTTACTGCCAAATATTCTAAAATATTTCATAGTAGGTGCATGATCAAACCATAATTCATAAGGAGTTTTATTTGTACCTTGTTTGATCTAAATTCTATTTAATGTGTATAAACAGTGCCAACTGCTTCTCTCTAGTGAACATGTGATACATTTCCTTCCAGCAACATACTCCTTGCAGCATCTAATATGGTTTTATTTCTTTGCTCTGCTATCCCATTCTGTTGTAGAGTTCTAGGAGCTGAAGTCTGTCAATATATTCCATTTTGTTCATAGTATCTATTAAACATTTCTAGTGTGAACTCTCCTCCTTTGTCTGATCTCAAACATTTCATCTTTAAACCAGATTCATTCTCAACTTCTGCTTTGAACAACTTGAAATTTTCAAATGCTTCAAATTTCTCTCTCAAATATATAACCCACATCATTCTATAAAATTAATCAACAAAAAGTATAAAATACCTTTCACCATAGTATGATCTTGTTTTTGTAGGACCACATAGATATGTGTGGACCAGATCCAACTTCCCTTTTGCTGAATAAGCTTTTCTCTTGAAGGTGCTTCGATTCTATTTCCCCATAACACATTCTCTACACATAGTGTTAGATGGCTTTACAATTTTAGGTAGATCTCTGACTGCTTTTGTCATACTTGCTTTCATAATATTATCAAAATTAACATGACAAAATATTTTATTCCATAACCAACTGTCATCAACCTTTGCAATAAATCAAGAAGCTTTAGATGTGTTCAATTCAAATAAATTACCTCTGGATTTAGTACCAGATGCTATCAAGTCTCATGTTTTTCTCTTGATAGTACACTTTCCATTTACGAAGTTCAGTTGATAACCCTTGTCCACTAGTTGTCCAACACTCAAGAAATTGTGCTTAAGTCCATCAACAAGTAATACATGGATAGTTTATGTCTTTCCATCCAAAGAAATAGATCAAACTCAAATAATAAGTTTAGGAGTATTGTCACCAAATCTAACAACACCACCATCATGTTTCTTCAAACTCACAAACTTATTTTTATCTCCAATCATATGATGTGAACAACCACTATCTATGACCCATTCAAATTTCTTTTCAACTCAAGATACTAATGCTTTTTCTTCATGCATAGGTTCATCATCCTTAATAGAAATAAATCTAATTTCATCATAATCACCATTCTCATCATCATGTATATACCTTCACTAGCATAATAACATTCCTTATCCTTTGAGAACTTAGAATTGAAAAACTTAGGTTTGTGCTTTGGAATTCTTGTAGGACATCTAGATGCAAAATGACCGATCTTGTTACATGAAAAACAATTCAGAGGTAATTTTCCCTCAAACTTACCCTTACCTCTCTTTTCCCTTATGTCAATCAATGAAACAATTTCATCTAGATTTCTTTCTTCTTTCTGTATCTATTCCCATTCATCAGCATAGGCTCCAAGTTCTTCTTTTAGATCATTACTACTTGTGCTTGCATTTCCAGGTGAAATTATTTTGTTTTTGTGCATGGTTGCATTGAATGCTGAGTCAACCTTAGGTAGAGTGTCACCCAATTTTGTAGCTTTGAATGTAGTTAGCTTGCCAATCAACATCTCTCTGGTGAAGTTTGGTATCAAACATCTGATTTCCTCTATAGCCTGAACCTTGGTTCTATATGCAAGTGTCAAAGATCTAAGTATCTTTGTAGTAACTTCTTCCTCACTGTAAGTTCATCTAGAGTTCCTAGTACCAATCACTACCTTATTAATTCTCTTTGCATATGCTCTGATGTTCTCATATTATTTCATCTTTAATGATTCCATCTTTGTCTTTGAGTTCTAGAACTTTGTTTTCTTTGTAAACTTGTCTCCAACATATAGTACTTCTAGTCTTGACTAGATTTCATGTGCCGAGTCAAGATCCTTTACTTCAGTAAATTCTCCTTCTGATAATGCACTGATTAAGGATTCCCTTGAAACCATATTACATGAGAATAGCTTCTTTTGATTATCACTGGATTTCTCTAATTCATCCTCAGTCGCTATATTTTCCTTCTTCATTGTTATCATCGAGTAGTCAATTCCCAGACATAGCAAATGTGCTCTCATCTTGTTCTGCCAACTGTCAAAGTTTTCAGCATCAAACTTTGGACTATCCTTCCTATAGTAAGCCATCTTCAAGATCACCGCAAACTGTTAAACTTTATCTCTGATGACTAATAGCTCTAATACCAATTGTTAAGAATAACAGTCCATAAGACAACTGAGAGGGGGGGTGAATCAATTGTGATATAGATTATTAAACTTTATAATTTATAAACCAAATCTGCAAATGTAAATGATAACATAGTAATAGATAAAACCATAACACAATATTTTTTGTCGAGAAAACCCTATTAAAGGTAAACCCCTGGTGGGAATTAACACCCACAAATAATGTACTGAGAGTATAGTATCCCTGTTCAAAGATATTAGCCCTGTTAGGAGCTTGTTACAACATTACAGTACACAGTCCATGTTAGGAGACAAACCCTGTTAGGAGTCAAAGGAAATAGTAGGCTCACTTCCAAGGCACACTACCCAAAAAAGGTTAAAGCCACTGTCAAGGATTTACAATCTGCACAAGTCTATAAAGAAAATACACAATCAGAGAACTGTCTGCCAACAACTGTCTTTGCTTGATTAGTTCCAATGAAGTATAAACTCTTCTTGCATCCAGCAGTCAACAAGCTTCACAGCTTTCACACATTCCTTCTCTTCTTTTCTGTGTCACACTTCTCGACAAAAATTTATCTTTTATATATACCCTTACACAATAACTTATTAGGTCGGCTAGTTAAGCTTTCATAATACATAATTAATTAGGTCGGCCAACTAAGTCTTTCCATCATACAAATAATTACATAGCCCCTTGCTAAGATACACATGGTATCTAAGACAAGTACACAACATTTATAATTCATTACATATACTTCTAGATCCGCAATTCATGCTCACAATTAATTCCACATGCTACATGTTTGAAGTCGGCTAGGAAATAGGTCTTCTCCAGAATACACGCCATAGATGATGTCATTAGTCTTCAATCAACAATCAAACTCAATCCATTAATATAACATATGTCAGCTATCAATCCATAAGCTCGCAAGTTATGAAATATATCCATCAGAAAGATATACTCAAAACACAGAGACCTACTCTATCGAGAATCAAAGTTGCAGTCCAGAAAACTAGTCTTCACCAAATGAACTATAACATCCACATAATGTAACATAAAGTCAAGGAACCTTAGGATTAAGGTCAACACACATCCTTCTGCATAAATCCAACTTCAATCATTCTAAATCATCCATACAGTGTCCGTACACTCGTTCCAGTTAAGTATCCATTATGTCTTCTCCATATAAATATATGTTGACATCAATGACAATACATGAATATCAACAGCATGATTCTAGTAAGGGTATGTGCAAGATCATGGGGGGCCAAAAAGTGGTGATGTGAAAAAATCCACTTTTCACTCATCCAAAAGTGCATGAAAATGTTTGTTGACTTTTTAGTAGGCTTGGGTGTTAGTACACCTGGGAAAACCTGACACCAATGCACAAGCCTAATCGGGTACATGATATTTTTGGGTACCTAAAAATATCAGGTACCCAATTTTTTTGGGTACCCAAAAAAATTGGGTACTTGAAACCTGTGGCATAAATAAAAATCCGCGAGACGCTTTCCTCATTTCTCTCATCGTTTTAGGTTTGGAAAATGGCTAGAAATATCCTATACACAATTTTTTCAGGTACCTGATTGCTCCAACAACAAATTTGACTCCACAGTTTATTCGGTAAGTAAATTCTTGCTATATCTGGATTAATTTTTTCATTGTCATGTTAAATGTAGTTTTTTGGTAAAAATGGGGTTTTGTATTGATTTTTTTAATAATATATGAAATCAATTTGAAATTTATATTTGTATATTATTTAATCAGGCATGGCTGATAACAATGAAGATAATAACCCTCCCCCGCCAAATAATGATCCCCAAAACAATCCAGAACCGCTTCAAAAACCTCAATCTTTAGAGGATTTGATACAAGAGAATTTGAACACTATATGAGGATTCAAAAACATGTATAAGAATATAACTACGTTAGCTCCTATGCTTGCCACCCTAAATACCATTGTTGAAAACATTGACACCCTTATGTAGCAACATAATGCTGCTCTTCATTGGCGTGATGATATGAACACCCAATTTGATGACGGGCTTGACCATGATGGGATTGCTGCCCTTAATATAAATAAGGAAGATATAGCCTCCCTTTTTGTTAATCCTAAAACTGGATTAAAAGTTGACCCCAAAAATCCAAAATTATCAATAAAATGGTGCACAAACGAAGAAATGCGCACACACTTTTGGGATCGCTGGTGGATGATTTTTGATAAACCACCCCATAGCAATTTGGAGCTCCCTTTATATTTCATAAAAAAATTGTATGCTGAGTTTGTTCTTGGTCACAATGTTAATTATTGGAGCATGAGGCCCAACATGGGCATAGGTGGAGGAGCTCCTCAGACTAGGCCATTTTCCCAATGCAAAAAGGCCACTACCTTTGTGCCCCCCACTGATGTCACACCCCCTCCTCCAGTGCAACATCCTAATATCATTGTAGAGGCTACCTCACAGAGTATTAGGGCCATTCACATGCTAAGTGATCAATTGATCATGCAGACCAGGTCATTGTTGTCTCCTGGTGTGGATCATGCTAGCGCATTGACCTCTGGCAGCAGTTCACATGTATGCGTGCCCCATACTTGCATTATGTGCAATAATTTGTGCTTCAGACAACTTACTGATGTTGATACATATCAGTATGTTATTGATGAGGAGGACACAAGAGACGCAGCTATAGAGGCTGCAACACCTCATGGAGCATTTGCATCTCATGAGAGTGTTGAGGAGGGGTACGCAAAGCCATGGAGTCATGTTGATATAGTAAGAGTAAACATTATAAATAAATTTGTCACATGACTTATTTAATTTAAAAATAATTTATTTATTTAGATTAGTTTTAATGACTGCATGCACTTATGTATATA
>MU226150.1:535043-575042 GCA_018584345.1 Thuja plicata | reverse complement strand
ATGACCCCTTGGGACACACTTGAGCATTCAAATGTGTCAAAAGGGGTCATGGGGTCTTCCTCAGGGTCCTAATACATGATAAGGCGTACTAGGACCCCCAGAAAGATGCCATGATCCATTTTGACCCATTTGAATGTTTAATTGTGTCCTAAGGGGTTCTACGACCCCTTAGGACACATTTGAGCATTCAAATGTGTCAATAGGGGTCATGTTCTATTCCTATTAGTCGTAATGCGTGATAAGGTGTACTAGGACCCCCAGAAAGACCCCATGACCCTTTTTGACTGATTTGAATGTTCAAATGTGTCCTAAGGGGTCCTACAACCATTTAGGAGACACTTGACCATTCAAATGGGTCAAAAGGGGTCGTGGGGTCTTCCTAGGGGTCCTAATGTGTGATAAGGCGTACTAGGACCCCCAGGAAGACCCCATGACCCATTTTGACCCATTTGAATGTTTAAATATGTCCTAAGGCATCCTATGACCCCTTGGGACACACTTGAGCATTCAAATATGTCAAAAGGTGTCATGGGGTCTTCCTTGGGGTCCTAATGCGTGATAATGTGTACTAGGGCCCCTTAAGTCCCTCTGTGACCCCTGAAAACACATTGGAACACTCAATTGTGTCCTTGGGGGTCACAGAGGGACCTAACGGGCCCAAGTACACCTTCTTATGCGTTAGGACCCCTAGGAAGTCCCCTTGACCCCTTTTGACACATTAGAACACTAAGTGTGTCCCAAGGTGTCGTTCGACCCCTTGTGACACACTTGACTATTCTAATGTGTTGTCGAGGATTACAGAGGGACCTAAGGGGTCCTAGTACACTTTCTCAAGCCTTAGGACCCCTAGGATCCCTCTGACCCCTTTGGAAACCTTTTCGATGCCTTATACTAGTGTAATTAACCTATATATTAATATGTCCTATACAATATATATTATATATACTATAGTTGATTTTATTATATATACAACAATATTTTATATATAATATACAATACATATCATATTGAATATATATATTATATCTTAACACACACACACACACATATATACATATATATAATAATAATATTAAATATATATATTATAATATAAAATGTATATTATATACAATTTAAATATGAAGATATTATGTGACATATTGTAAAATACATATTAATATATAATACGTATAAAATAATATAAAGTATATGATATATAATGTAATATTTAATATTAATATATATTATATAATATTTAATATATAATAGATATTATATAATATTTAATATATATAATATATAATCTATTATATAATATATAATCTAATATATATAATATATAACCTAATATCATATGAAGTATAGAGAAATGGGAGGGTAAGAGGGAGAAAGGGGAGGGAAAATTCAAAATTTAAAATTCTGCCAGGTTTTTTGGGTACCCGAAAATATTGGGTACCCGATTAGGCTTTGTATTGCTTTGTGCACCATACCTACCTGGTCAACTCTTCAAATGTCTCAAAAACGTGTTTTTCCCCTGTTTCTCTGAGTTCCAGACTTCGACCATGTAGCTGACGACTTTTTTTTCACCCAAATTTGATGAAATGAAAAGGGTATCTTAAGGAGATTATCAACTTTCTATCGATATAATTGCTGTCAAATTTTAAATTCAGTAAGTAATTATTAGTTATTTTCCAATTGAGTTACCTCTAAAGTGTTGATTTATATATTGATTGAAAATGGCTATAACTTTCAGACGGTATAACATTTTTGAAATCTGAAAAATGCGTCACATTCTATGCATCACCTACTATAAGGAAACATTTTTTTTTTTGAATTTGGTAAAGTTTTCAATGAGTTAAGGTGGTCAGATACGAGAGTTTTTATATTCTGAAAATGTTGTAGCAGATAATTCATAATTAATTATTTTTTTGGAATAAAATTACAAAAAAATATGGGTCACATCTGGGCAGGAGTCTACTACTTATATATAAAATCTTATAAAAAAATATTGTCATTTGATTATGATTAAGGTGGTCAGACATACACCTACTTCTTATTTTTTCCTTAAATTTTTGTACTGTTGCATTGAAATCTATACTTTTCACCAATCATATTAACTTTTTTTCAAAAAAGGCCTAGTATTTTAGAAACTACATTCAATTTTCTACAAATTCTATTCTTACAACTTTTTGATATTAGGTTGATAGCTAGTTCAAATTTTCACGTCAAGTTTACTAACCCTGATTTTTCATTGCCACTTAAGGGCATAGTTTGGCCCCTCATGATCTTGCACATACTCATAACCAAAACTGATATCATCCAACACATCCTATATTGTCTTTCTTCCTATTTTTTCACTTTGATCCAAAAGTATGTTGTGGAAAATTTTAACATGGTATGTTGACATGACTTTCATTATGGAATATAGTTCTTTCCATAACATGTGAAGGTTTGGTTATAGTTGGAAGTTGGTTGTTTCCTTCTACACATTTGGTTTATTCTTGGTTATTGTTACTCTTATTGTAGATCTAGAATTAGGTTGTGTGTAGTATTTTCTTGGTTCATCTTCCTCCTGGGATGGATCATGCTTTCAATTTTAGATTTGGGTGTTCTATTTATTGATTATTGAAATATTAGATTTAGGTATATGTCTTATGCTTAATGCTTGTATATTTTCCAGATGGTTTTATGTTGCATGGGACCTATATTTATTTAATATTTATTTATCCATTTGGGTCTCCGGTTTAGATGTTATTATTATTTATCTGATTTGTATTTTGTTTATGCCTTGGCCAAAATGGAACTAATTCATAATATCCTCTTGGTTTGGATGACTTTGTTGTAATCTTCAATGATCTATTTTTTACGTAAGGATTGTTGATACTTTGGAAAAATGCAAGTGTTCGTTTGAAGCAATAAAAGTGTGTGAACTAGTTCAAAAATTAGCAAAGCATAGTTAAGTGAGAGTGGTAGAGAAGAAAAGGCAGTAATAATTTTTTTGCTCGTGTGGACAATGTTATGTAGATCAAATGCATTATCAGGATAATATTTTATATCTAATTCAAAGAAGAATAAGTACTCTGAGATAGTGAGCCTTGGGTACTTGATTTTTTTACTATATCTTGTTACTTTGCCAGTGAGCCTCTATGCAAGTCTCAAGCAATGAGCTCTTGTTTGTACTGTAAGGAAGTGAGCCTTGTTCTTTATCATCATTCATTGTGGTATTGGTAGTGAGCCTCTGAATGGTTTTATGGAGCAATGATCTCTTAATATTTTTTAATCATATTATATAATTCATTGGATTATCTCTATTGGAAAGTTATCACCATGTTTTTTCCTATTTTGAGTTTTCTACGTATATATCTTGGTGATCTTTTATTGCTCGTTATGTTCTTTACTTGCACACCATTTCTTGTGGCGGTTACAAAATTTAGTAGTTAAAGTTTTTTCTTTTTTATGCTAATTCACCCCTCCCCCTCTTATCATATAAACTATGTTCATCAATTGGTATCAGAGTTGAGTTCCTCTAGTAGAATCTTGACCACTTGAGGTAGATCCAAGATGGTAGAATTTACACTTTGATGTACTAGTATTGGATGGCATGAATTTTTACTATTAGAAGGATAATATGGAAGCATATCTTTAAACACTACGAAATGGTATTTTGGAGGTAATTTAATATGGATTTTTGATAATCCTAGAGGATAATAGTTTGTCATTAGTATACAAGGAAACAATTTTTGGACTATTGGTAACATGATCACCGAGTGACAACATACATCTAAGTGCAATGGTCACCGAAATAGTTAAGTGTAGAGGTCACCAAAATAGACAAGAATGAATAGTGAACACCGAAATTAGAATATCACCAGAAGATAGTTTACAAAGTAAACCAAGAACACAGTTTATAGAGTAAACTGACATACGGTTTAGAGACATCATTAAGCATAGACTATAAAGCATACCGAGCACCAGTCTACCGAAAGACAATTTTATTCCTAAGAAAAGTGGATCTCAGATACACGTCAGATAAAACACTTCAGTTTTATAATTAGCTTTATACTTGGCTTTAAAACCATTTCATGAAGAACAAGTAAAGCATATGTAATTGTTTTAATCAGTCTAACTGATTGTAAACATTCAAACTAGGAGATCAAGGTCAAGTTGTAAACCTTTGATCATAGATTTTTTATTGTAAAGAATGAAACCTAATTAGGTCAATACATTGTAAAAATAGATGTAGTAATCAATTACAACATGATAAATGCAGCCGCAATAGACATCAATGCATTAGATAGAGAGATTCATGCAGAAGGACACAAAAGACATAATTTAGTTATAAAGAACAAGATTCAAGGCTACCGAGCATAACAGAGGTATTAATCAATCATTATAGGTGATACATATACATTGTGAACTTAAAGGATCTGTAATCAGAAATTCAAGATTTCATACTATCAGGTCAACAATTTTTTTTTACTACTCTCTAACAAATGTAGCAAATCGAAGAAATATTGTAAGAAGGTGGACTTAACAATCTTATTGTAAATCTCTTAACTGAGTGCACACTTAGCAATGTTCTTAAAATCTCTTAGCTGAGTAGACCTAACCAGCCTAAAATGTTACTCCTAACAGGGTAAGATTATCAAAAGTGAAGACACTTGTGGTCTTAACTGGCACCTTCCATTCTGCAGATAGTGAAGCTTTGTGGGATTCATCCCTACCACATTTTTTACCTTCTAATAGGGGTTTTATGCATTACCAATCCTTGTGTCATGTGTAACTACTTGTCATGAATGTTTCTATGAATGTTTACATGCAATTAAATTTATGTTTTGATATTACATGCATAAGGTAGAAAATCAATATGGTCGGTAATGTAAGGAAATATTTTTAAGGGTTAATTGATAAAAATAATAATTAGGGTATTGATTCACCCCTCCCCTCTCAGTACACACCATTCCATTATTCCAACAATTGGTATGAGAGCTAGATCTCTTATTTGGAAAATTTTAAACCACTTGAGAGAAAACATCATATAATGGAAAGGTATAAGCTTGACAAGAATATTGAGAATCATAAATTGCAGATACAAATCTTCTATGAGAAATGCAAAGAAGCAATAATCAAGATGAGAGATCCACCAGATGAAAGAAAAGTTATGGCATCTCGCAATAATAAAACTGAATATCATGAAGAAGAGATACCTAATTTTTTTGAGTCATCATGATCTACATCTAGGAATACATCTAACACATATGAAGGAAGCATCACAAGTCTTAATGAAATCAATCAACATCTTCAGGAATAAGTAAAAGTACTACAAATCACTCAAGAGACACAGATGAAAGGAGGAGGATCACTAAGAAGTTCCAAGAAAGAGAAAATGAAATACAGAGACTTACTGAACATCATCATGAGATCACCAATCAAATAGTTCTTATGAGTCATGAGGCCAACCGAGTGAAAATAGAACTCAATGGGAAATTGGAAGCCATTGGTGAACTAAGAGAAGAAAAGGAGAAGTTGAAGCATGAAGTAAGGATTCGACAACAACATGATGATATGATTAAGAAAGTTGAAGAGAGTACAAAAAGAATGGATGATTTTATGAATGGACAAAGGATACTCAACAACAATATTGGTCTAGGGTATACCAAGCATGGAGAATCATAAAACCGAGATGATCAGAAATATTTCTACACAAATCAAAGAACAAAGAAGCAATCATGCAATCACTATGGAAAACCAGACCACACTTCAAATGTTTGCAGGAGCAAAGCTAAAGGTATTCCTAAAACCACTTCTACATTCATAGGTTAATGTTATAACTGTAAAAAGAATGGGCAAAAAGCACATGTATGCAAATATAAGGTGAAAAACCCAAAGAAGGAATCCTACATGGAAAAGTATTTCCCCACTTGCAAAATGCATGGGCACACATCTCATGAATGTAGAAAAAAGCAAAAAGAAAGCATACAACCCAAAAGAACAAGAAAATGATTGTAAAGAGAGAAGAGTTGGTAACTCATATGTTTGGGATTACAACACATGGGAAATTTCACAACATGTGGTGGATATGGATACATAGCTACAAACTTCATGAGGAAATGGATAAGAAGGTCTAGAAGCTGGACTAACTTTGGAATGACATGCTTACACTATCATAAGGTTGGTCACCTAAGAAAGGACTGCAAAGACCGAGTGACAAAGTCAAGTACTTTTTCTAATGGGAATGCTATTGAAGATATCAGGAGAATGAGATGTCAAATGTGGAGGAAAGATTCAGGCACAAATGATGCTAGACCAAGCACCTGTTGGAATTATTGGAATGATGTACTGAGAGGGGAGGGGTGAATCAGTACCTCTAAAACTTTTTATGTGGTTGACCCATTAACCTTTGTGTCATCAGATTTGTATATGCCTATCTATTTGTTCATCTTTGATTATGTATGTGTAATCATAATATAAGTTCTTTACATGCATAAATATTCAAGAAACATTCATGAAAACAAATAACACATAACACATGATATGATATCGCAGAAAACTCTTGTTAGGAAGTAAAACTGTGGTGGGGATGTCTACCCACAAAAATTCACTATATGTAGATAAGAAGGAAGCTGGTAAAGGCTTACAATTGATCACTTTTGATGATATACCCTATTAGGAGTATTAGAGTGGAGACCTGTTAGGATCTACTCTGTTTGAAGATTTAGCAACACTGTTAGGTGTGCACTCTGTTAAGAGATTTATCAAAGAACTGTTAAGTCCACCTTCTACAAAAGTATTTTTGTTGTGATGCACTTGTTAGAATGGAACTACAATATAAATGTTGATATGATAGTGAATGAAATCTCTAATTGCTGATAAAATATCATAAATGACTTACAATGTATACTTAATCACCTTGAGTGATTGAGTAATACCTTATTTCTGCTCGTCGGTAGCCTTCCTATGTTCTTGATAGCTAGTTTGATTTGTTTCTAAACTTTGCATGAATTCTCTTCTTTGGCTTAGATGCTCTCCATGGCTACTATCATTTTTCAAATGATTACAAGTCATTCTCCATTACAAATGATTGAACATCTATTTATACTAGTTTCTAGCTCTATTCTTGATTCACGCTTTTCAAATTAACTCTAGATCCAAGGTATACAACTTGACCTTGATATTTAGTTAGATATGTTTTAGATCTGTTAGGATGCTTTAAAACATTTACACTATGCTTTCTTGACCCTCAAGTAAGTATTTAAAACAACTGAAAACTCTATAAATAAAATTACATTGCTTTATCTGACGTGTAAAGTCATATCCACTTTTTGCAGGTTCTGTAACTGACTGTCGGTTCAAATGGTCAGGCTTCTCTATCAATCTGTTATTTTTCTTCTCTATTGGTGTTCCTTACTTTGAACTGTTCATGAGGTATGCCTTTTCTACTCCGTCTATTTTTTTTCTCAAAACTATATCGTCGGTAATGCTTTTCGTCAGTTTGACTCTTGTCAATGTTTGTCGATAAATTCTATACTTAGCATTTTCACGATAGTCTTGTCTTCTCATTGGGTATGCTTGTTGTCTATTGGTTATGCCTATACTGATGACCATTATCATGTTTTTCCCTTTAAGTATACTAATGGCAAAACTTAATGTCATCAACCTCCCCTTTTGACATTAGTATCAAAAACTGATATGTGCAACATACTTGATGCATTAGTATGTACACTTGTGTATACTTCTTTCTTCATCATGAAATGACTCCCCCTATGCATATGCTGGTAAGTGTAAGTTTATGTACATATATATTTTTGTTGTACATACATTATACATATCTTTATCCATTCCTCCTTTTTCTACTAAAGTATATTGTACATATGTATACATTCCTCCTTTTTTGATAATGAGGGCAAAGTTACTTACAACTTTTCAAATATTTGAGAGTGTGAGGCTTTTATTTCCTCCATAATTTTCTCCCATTTTTCTTTTAAATTCTCAAGTGCCATATGCTCAATTGATATTCTCACATGCATGTCATATATTCTTTCCACCACAAACATTTATGGGGTTGTGATTAGATTTCTTGCATCTGTAATATGCTCTTATAGAGTGGCGAGGTTTGGCAATATGTGATCTTGAAGCTCTGTAACCTCATTTTTGAATTGTGTCTCTACATCCCATATTTCTTGTCTCAATCTGTTGACCTCTATAATCTTTTCATGATGCAGATTTATTGTGTTTGCATAAGAGGTTAAACTTAGTGCACTAGCTGTTAGATTTGAATCTCGTTGTGACAGCTTTTCACTATTTTCTTTAGTCAAGTTTTCTAATATGCATAATTTATGAACTAAGGTAACAACTTCAGCAATCATAGGTTCTAATTCACTTGCTAGTTCAGATAGATTTACCTTGTTCTATGCTACTTCTTGGCTGATCTTTTAAACAAGTTTGTGTTGATACTTCATCTTTTCTTGTTCTTCCTTTCCCTTCTTTGTATCAACATTTTGATTTGTGATGGCGTTGGTAAGAACTGCTATTTGTTCCATGACTGATATGCTATCTTCAAGTTTGATATCTGGAATAAGTTGTCATAGAATGTCCCTTGCCTGTTCAAGTTCTTGGGCTTCCCTATGTGGCTTTTCATTTTCTCTTGAATTTCCTTTCTCTGACACATCACTCCAAACTTTTGAAGTGCTTCAGTATCTAAAGTAGATACATCCTACTTGGGTATTTCTATTACCTCATCAAGTGTGACATCCAAGATATATTTCGTCAATGCCTTTTTATTTTTCTTCTTTGGCTAGGAGGAAGATTGGTGTACTACCATTTGTAGACCTTGAGATTGGATTGATTTGGTAGGTGAGGGTCAAGAAGATGAAGCATCCTGTTATTTTTGTTGTGAGTCCACTGGTTGGTTTTGTGAAGATCATGTCTCCTCATTGGCCTTGGGTGTATCAATAGATTTATCTTCTTTTTCTTTCCTGCTTTCATCCTGCTTGACTTTTACACTCTTTTCTTTCTCTTCATCCTTTCTCAATGTTTCATCTATTTTAGTATCATCTCCTTTTTTGTATTTTAGTTGACACTGTTTGCTGAGTGTTGGTTGCATCTTTCATCCTTTTGAGTATTTGATGCATCTTTATTTTCATCATTACCCATGTCCTTTGGTATATCATCATCTTTCTTAGATGATTTCTCCTAACTTGATTCAATATCAATATCATTGATTAATATGTTCATATTTGTCAGTGTATTGACTTTTGTAGTGTTAATAGTTGAATCTTGTCCTTTGGTATTTCCCTGTGCAACATTGATATCTTCATCTTTTTGCACTTCTTCTGCAGGGTCTTTCTCTATAATGTCATTGAAAATGTTATCTAACCATGATTCATCATTGATACATCAGTTATGTTACCTTTTATTGTCAAGTCTTCTTTGGTAAATTCTTCTTTACTCAAGTCAATATGAATTGGACTTGGTGGATCTTGAATCTCCTTACTTTGAGTGTTGTCAAGAGTAGTGTCTTGCCATACTTCATCTACAATGTTATTATGTTTGGGGTTTCTTGGATCACCCTCTCCTCTATCCAATTCCATAGATGAGTCATCTTGTATATCTTTAATGATGATTTGTTCCTTCTCCGGGCTAGCTTCCTTAGTGGGATTTTTGAGTATCTTACACCACTTCTTAATGCTATTTTGATCAAGAACAATTAGCTTCCCTTTGAGAAATTCATATGCTCTCATTTATGGTGAGAACTCCTTTTCATACTTCTTCATTATCTCAGTAATTTCTTCCTTCTTTGAATCAGAAGGCATAAGAGTAACAAGTACTCTTTCTCTTATTTCCTTTTCCTGATGTAGTGCAAATGTCCATCTAGCTGACAATCTCTGTGACAGTTCTTTGGGAACGTCATATTATGAGAATTATAGTGGAACATAATGATGTTTGCACATTTTAGCAATTATTGCTTCTTCAATCTTATTTTGATCTTTTGTATTGAATTTTAACCATTTCCTAATGTTAGGATCAGAAATAGACTGTGATTCTAAAATATTCTTGCATATTTTATCAATTGTTGTAGGGACCAAGGGTTCTTTTTCCTTTTGTATTTCTATATCACCTTCATCCATAGCTAAGTCTTCTAGATCTTCTCGAGTTCTATTCATCTTCCTCCTTTTAGTCTATTTTTCCTTTTGAGGAGTTGGTTTTATCTTATATATCCTCACTTTTCCTTTCTTTAATGGTGAAGGAGTTGATTCCTTTGCAGTCTGGCTTCTTGTTATTGAAGCGGCTATTGTTCTTACTTTCTTGGGTGTAGGAGGAGGTGGAGAATCTGACTGTGTACCCTTTGAGTCATTCTTTTTTTCTTCTTCATCGATAGGTGACTATCCTTCAGTTTGTTCCTCCTTACCTTATGTTTCCTCTTCACCTTCTTCAGTAACTACAAACTTCTTGGTTAAGTTTTTAACCATCTTGTCCTTCTTGTTTACAATCTTCTTGACAACAAGATATGTCTTGATCTTTTGTTTGGCTTCCTCATAGGTGCCAAATCTTGCTTTATTGTTGTCAATTGGTTCATTCAATAGTGCCTTGATGCACTCATTAGCTTGTCTTGATTTGATCTCATATTCTAAATGTGAAAGCTAGGACTTCCTAGGTACTACTGCTTGGATATAAGTAAAATTAGTATCTACCATAAAAAATATGTCATCTTTGTGTTCTTCTATCAAACTTTCAGGTATCCTTGTTCTAGCTTGCAACATTTCCTTAATGATTTTGAAATACCCATTCATTATGTCATCAAAATCTATTCCTAGTGACTCTATATGCTCACATATCTATATGGTTACAGGTCTGCTTGTGTCCCATACTATTTTTCCTATGGAAGGAAAGTATTCTTCAAAGTAAAAGAATATGCACATAATGAGGGAACCAAACTTACAAGTGTTTTTTCTTGAAGATCTTATGGTGTTCATGTTCTCCTCAAGTTGATTCAACAGTATCTCTTCAAGATCCATCTTCTTTCCTTGTTTGATTATTTTTTAAGTTGTGCTCATAGCAATGCTTTCTATGTTGTTCATTCTTCTTGCCTGAAATATTTTGTATCCTACTACACATGCACCAAACTTGAGTTCTTCGTCGGTGATAGTGCTGACCTTGAGACCTCTCTTGTCTAATTTTGCACCAGTTAGCTTTTCCACTTCCTTCAGGGATGGGTGCTTGTGAGATTGTGTTTTTTCAGTTGTAGGATATCCTATAACTGCATGAATAACATCCTTTATTATTCATTTTGGCTTATTAAGCCATAAATTCTGGTTATGCATTCTACTAAGAACTATTCGTATCCATTCTATTTTGAAAACTCTGGGAAAGTGTAATGCATTCGTGAGTCCTTTCATCTCCAGATGTTTGTGCTCTTCTTTCAGGTTGCCATCTTCATCACATAGTGCCCTTTAGGCATTATTTAGGTCTAGATCTCCCAATTCTGAGATCTTTCAATGTATATAGGACCTTACGTCCTCTACCAGTAAAACCCTAGGTGGGATTCTGGAGAATGCTCTAGAATCATCAGGTTGTGATGCGATTTCTGGGTGCAGCTTGTATTTTGGTTCAACACAAGTGCCTCTACTGATAAGTTTGATCATTTTCCTTTTATCCTCTTTCAACTTTTCAACTCTTGAAGTAGATGCCATCGTGTTTCATAAATTTAGGGTTTTTTGTAATTTAAACAGTGTGGTCAGTGAATGCATGTACTTACTGAATCTTGTGATTGCTCGTGAATCCTTTGAGTTGATTAGGAATTTTGTTGAGGTTGCACTTCAATTTTCTCTTCAATCACTTTATTTGGCTTTCTTGGTTGCTCAAAAATCATGGGTGCAAAATGAGTTCAACCATCAAACTTTTATAACTTTTGTGCCCTAGGTTGTCATTAATGCCCAACAACTCGTCGGTATACAAAGAATGAGTTCATTGGTTGAGGCATAAATAATATCTTCAGTGTAGGCACAAAGTGTCGGGGTTGCTAGCAGCTTTTGTGACTTCACCGATGATTGTCAGTAAAGTGGCGAAGACAACTTTTATCGGCTCAAGGTTCATCAATGTCCGTCAGTTTACACTTAGCGACTTGGCTTTTGTGTAATGACCGATACATTCTGGTAAGTAGTGTTAACTTTTGTGTGTGTGTTCATTGATGCAAATTTGTACCCAATAACCGATGGTTTTTTTTCAATAACATTTACACGTGACAATATAGTGCATCTTCAATAATGTTGATTTGTTTATATGATCAATATGTAAATGGAACCGATGCATAATATAACTTTTCATATTGCAGTTCCATACTTACTTGTGTATTTTAGTTGGATGTAGTGATACCACCAGATCCATTGGATGGGGTGTCATCATTTGTATTACTTTTTCTAGTACCTTCAGTGTTTGTGGCTTTTACCCACATCTTGTTTCTCATCTTTTTGATGTCATCAATGGTATTTCCGTTGGGATAAGTACTTGTTTCTGTCAGTCGGTCTTTGCAATCTTTTATCACATGTCCAACCTTATGACAATGTAAACATGCCATTTCTGGATTGAACCATCCTCTTGGTTTTCTAGTCCATTTTCTCATACAGTTGGAAAATATATGACCATACCTTCCACATGCTGTGCAATTTACCGATGTGTTATAGTCCCAAACATATGAGTTACCTACTCTTGTTGGTTTGTAGCCATTATCAGGTTCTTTTGGTGTCCATACTTTCTTATTCTTTTTCCAGCATCCCTGATATGTATGTCCATTCATTTTGCAGGTAGGAAAATACTTGTCCATATAGGTTTCCTTCTTTGGATTTTTCACCTTGGATCTACATTCATATGCCTTGTGTCCTTGCTTGTGACATTTATAACAATTACTAATGAAAGTAGATTGTAATTGAGGAATACCTTTCATTTTGTTTTTGAAAATGTTTGAGGTGTGGCCTAGTTTTCCATAGTAATTGCATGACAGCTTCTTGCTTCTTGGAGTTGTATATACATTCTTTTGATCTGATTGATTAGATGACTCTCCATTGTTGGTGTACCCTATTCCTGTGTAGTTGTTGACTCTTCTTTGACCATCAAGGAAATCATCCATTCTTTTGTTGCTATCTTCCACTTTCTTGATCAATTCATTATGTTGATTCTAAATTCTGACTTCATGCTTTAGTTTCTCATTTTCTTCCCTTAGCTCACCGATGATTTGTATTCTTTCAATGAGTTCAATATTTAATCTATTTGCTTCTTGACTCATAAGAATAATCTGGTTGGTAATCACATGGTGATGATTAGTAAGTCTTTGAATCTCTAATTCTTTTTCTTCTAGCTTCTCTGTTATTTTCCTCCTATCATCAATAGCCAATGTTCTCTCTGATTCAAATTTTCTTGAATCATTCATGAAATCAATCATTTTTACCATCTGAGTCTCTTAACCAATTTGCGGCATCTTGATTTGCTCTATCAGATGTAGATTGGCTTCTTGTAGACTTGTGATCTCTTCTACTGATGTGTCTGAATCTTTGCTCATTGATGTTTCAACATAGTTGAAGTAATCTGGGATCTCCTCTTCTTGATAATCTTTTTCATTAAGCCTAGTTTCCATGATCTTTCTTTCATCAAGCAACTTTCTCATACTTACTCTCACCTCTTTATAATGCTCATAGTAAATCTGAATTTGCAACTGCTTATTATCAATAGTCTTGTCCAGTCTATACTTTTCCATTGTGTGGATCTTTTCTCTTAAGCCTTTAATATTTTCAAGAAAGAGAATTAGCTCTGATACCAATTTTTGGAATTATTGGAATGATGTACTAAGAGGGGAGGGGTGAATCAGTACCTCTAAAACTTTCTATGTGGTTGGCCCATTAACCTTTGTGTCATCAGATTTGTATATGCCTATCTATTTGTTCATCTTTGCTTATGTATGTGTAATCATAATATAATTTCTCTACATGTATAAACATTCAAGAAACATTCATGAAAGCAAATAACACATAACACCTGATATGATATTGCAGAAAACTCCTGTTAGGAAGTAAAAACTATGGTGGGGATGTCTACCCACAAAACTTCACTATCTACAGATAAGAAGGGAGTCAGTAAAGGCTTACAATTGATCACTTCTAATGATCTACCCTGTTAGGATTATTAGAGTGGAGACCTGATAGGATCTACTTCATTTGAAGCTTTAGCAACACTGTTAGGTGTGCACTCTGTTAATAGATTTGTCAAAGAACTATTAGGTCCACCTTCTACAAAAGGATTTTTGTTGTGATGCACTTGTTAGAATGCAAGTACAATATAAATGTTGATCTGATAGTGAATGCAATCTCTAATTTATGATAACAGATATTTTATGGCTTACAATGTATATGTAATCATCTTGAGTGATTGAGTAATACCTTGTTTCTGCTTGTCCGTAGCCTTCCTATGTTCTTGATAAATGGTTTGATTTTTTTTCTAAACTTTGCATGAATTCTCTTCTTTGGCTTAGATGCTCTCCATGGCTACTATCATTTATCAAATGATTACAAGTCATTCTCCATTACAAATGATTGAAAATCTATTTATACTAGTTTCTAGCTTTATTCTTGATTCACACTTTTCAAATTAACTCTAGATCCAAGGTATACAACATGACCTTGATCTTTAGTTAGATATATTTTACATCCGTTATGATGCTTTAAAACATTTACACTATGCTTTCTTGACCCTCAAGTAAGTATTTAGAACAAGTAAAAACTCTATAAATAAAATTACATTGCTTTATCTGACGTGTAAAGTCAGATCCACTTTTTGCAGGTTCTGTAACTGATTGTCGGTTCTGATGGTCGGGTTGCTCTATCAGTCTGTCGGTTTTCTTCTCTGTCGGTTTTCCTTACTTTGAACTGTTTATTGGGTATGCCTTTTCTGCTACGTTGGTGTTGTTCTCAACACTGTATTGTTGGTAATGCTTTTTGTCAGTTTGACTCTTGTCAATGTTCGTCGGTAAATTCTATACTTAGCATTTTCACGATAGTCTTTTCTTCTCATCAGGTATGCTTGCTTCACGTTAGTTATGCCTATACCGATGGCCTTTATCATGTTTTTCCCTTCAAGTATACTAATGGAAAAACTTAATGTCATCAGAACCACAGTTGGTGACACATTATCTAATGGATCTGGTGATATCACCACCCCCACCTAAGAAATAAAAGTAAGTATGGAACTGCACTATACAAAGCTATATTTTATATAAGTTCCAATATTCATTGATAATATGCCAAATTATCATGAATGAAGATGTATTATGGTATTACTTGTTATGATTTTAAGAATCCAATCCCATCGGTAAATGCATGCCAAGCATCATCGGTATACATATTAAAACCAAGTTGTCAATGTAATCCGAGCATTGTCGATAAACACATGAAAGACAATCAAGTCTTTGCTACATACCGAGCATCATCGGTGAACAAGTGAAAAGTACAACTAAGTTAACACTTACCCCAAGAATGTACACTCACCGAGGATAAAGACTTTCATATGATGCCTAAGCATCATTGTTACCGAGTGGTAGCTAAAGCATTTAATGCACCACTTAGGTTATTTTCTATAAATAGGGCAATAGAGAGCTCATTCTTTCACCATGCAAAAACAAGAAAAAAACAGAGCGAAGAAGAGTGAACAAAAGAGACAAGTTTGCAGATTGATTAATAGAAGACTCAAAGGTGACTCCAACAGATTCCTCGCATTTACAACAAAGATCACGTAAGCACCAAGAGTTACCGAGCTCGTAGTTTGTTTACGAAGAAAGCCCTATTTTCAAGAAAAATGGCAACCACATCGCGAGTCTCCAAGATCAAGAATGCAAAGGAAAAGAAGGTCGACTTGATCAACAACTCTACCTGTGAAGAGCCCAAGTATAAATTTTTCCCTGAGGCTGCTTCACAACCAGACAACCAAGGAGTGTTCTGAAGTATATCTCCTAGGATTTTTCTAGTTGCTGACATCTAAGCATATATACACTACAAAGTTGCAGAGATCAGAGATCTTGATGTTGAAGAGGCTTACAAGTAACTTTGCACAAATAGAAACCTTAAAGATGAACACAAACACATTAAGGTGAAAGGGTTAACAAATTCCCTAATGTTTCTGAAAGATTTCAAGACCGAGTGGATTCAGATATTACTTAGCCAAGTACATGATAGAAAAATGTGGTTGGATGAACCAAAACCAATCACTAAGGATGTGATTCAGGCAGTAACCAGTTATCCAGTAACTGACAAGGTCAAAGCCCTATAACATCCTTCTCACCTTGAGATTGAAAAGGTAAAAGGTGTAGTATGGGATGACAGAGGTTTGAAATTTAATTCCATCACCGACCCAGAGATGAAGTTTGGTGCATGTGTACTTGGATAAAAGGTATTCCAAGCTAGCCGATTGAACAATATAGCCTATGGAGTAGTTGACACTGCCTATAAGATTGTGAAGAAGGGAATACAAATGGACTTATTCGAGCTGATACTAAAGCAACTAGAGGAGAACATGAGGACAATTAGGTCAACCAGATCTAATTCATGTAAGTTTTGTTCACTCCTCATGTGCACATTTTTCTACTTTCAGAATTTCTTCCCATCTGTCAGTAATGTCAATTGGGACACAACCCGACCAATAACAACACAAATTAGTGAATATATTAAGTCACTAGGGGATAATTTCACATCGGTAATGGATGCATACTTCAATGCCTTCAAGGACAGACTACATAAAAGAATGAGAATACCTACACAATCAGTAGAATAGTATAAATATGACATATGTTTCATAGTGGATACCGACACCACTCTAATCAAAACAGTTGTACAGAGAACAACTTGGTTACCACCACTGGATTATGAGATCAACAATGATCAAGCTACATAGGCTATTGAAGCATTGCTAAATGAAAAAGTGGACAAATCAATTGGTCACATTTGAAACTTATGAAGAAGCCAAGGCTAGAATCAAGACATGCCTAGTAGTGAAGAAGATAGACCGAAAGAAGAATAAAATCATAAAAACACTTGAGAATAAACTTTTGGTAGATGATAAAGATTTGGAAAAATATGTCACCCAGGGAAAATCACCCGTTGGTGAAGGTGAAAATTTGAGTGATTCTGGATCTATTGAGTCAGATGCACCACTACCCAAGTAGGAAAAGGTTGCAAATGTGACAACTACATCAAGAACAAGGATTAAAATTACCAAAGATGCAGATTCACCACCGGTTAAGAAAGGAACAATGATGAATTATAAGAGAAAGCCTCAAACCAAGAAAACAACACTGAGATAAATAAGGAAATATATTAGAGGTAAAGAGGATAAGGAAGATACTGAGTAGGATGAGAAAGAAAAAGTAGTTCAAAAAAAAATTCTCAAAGTTCCTCACACACTTGATGAAGTTGCATAGTCAATCATCGACACAAGGAGCATATCACACTGAAAGATAAGACAATGGCTAACCTTATGTCCTAGAGATCAGACTAAGATAGAAGAAGCCATAATCAAGGTAATGGTTACATACAAGTATGTACCAATACAATTCAACAAGAAAATGCCACAAGAGCTTAGTGAAAGAATATCAACAAGGTGGACTTATGCAATACATATAGAAAAAAACATAAGGGAAAGATCCCCAGTCACACTCATGCCACCCAAGTCAACAGTTGAGGAAATTGATGAAATAATGAAATATCCTTAAAAGAAATTTTCAGCTAAAATGAGAGCATACAAAGTACTAGAGGGCCGATTACAAGAGCTTGACAAAGAGAGCGATAAAACTTGGAATGAAATCTTAAGTACCCCCAAGAAGAAGAAGAAGAAGAAGAAGAAGAAGTGTTAGTATGTTTTAGGGTTGTAATAGGTGTTTTTGTGTGGATTTGAATAAGATCCAATAGGTTCGATACAAGGATGATCAAGTTCATGTTTGAAAGAGCCAAGAGTGCTCATTAGGTGTTTTATGGTCATTTTGACCTAGAAAGACAAAATGTGTTATTTTTGGGTATCTTAAGTTTAGGATGTGTCTTGGGATCCTACATGTCCTATTTTTGGTCATAGAAGTCAATAATGACCATCGAATTGAAAAAAGAAGTCAAATTTCTCAAAATGTAAAAGTTGCTAGCAACTTTTGTAACTTCTTGACAAGAAGTTGCAAAATCAAGTTAGAGTAGTTGTAACTAATCATGCTCGGTATATGAGCTTGGATTTGATGTCTTTGGAAGGTTAATGAAGTTTTGAATTGCAAAACTTATTTTTTGTACTTCTATACAGACGCCTGTGACTGTATTTTTGTAATCTGCATTGTCTTCATACTTTTGTACGACTATGTACGGATTGGGAGAGGAGATCAAACCCCATGGGGATGTAGTGATTTCAATTAGCTTTGTTATTCAATAGGTAGTTTTATTTCAAGTACAATTATTGTAAAGTTATAGACTTTTGTAAGTCATTGGTCTGCAAGTGACATTCCCAGTGTTGCTGAGTTAGAAGTGGCTCTAACCTATGAACCCAATGGTGGAATTGATTGAAACCATGGGAGAAGTAGGGCTAGAGTCTCTAAATAGGGTTTTGTTTTCATTTTTATTGTTGCAATCGATTTACTAGACCATATGGGAAGCCCTATGGCTGACTATTGAATACAGGTGAGCTTGGACAAGGTGAAGTTGGAGTTGGCTCGAGCACCGATGATCTTGGGGGAAAGACCTAATGAAATTTTTAGAATCCCTAAGGAGTCTCCTTAGAGGATAAAAAGGTGGTAGGAGGTGAAACAAAGTGTGAAGACCAATTTGGGACGAATTGGTCAAGACTGGTCCAAAAGCCTAATTAATAGGCTGAAAACTAGGGCCTAAAATCTAAACTAGGGTTGTGGGTGCATTCAGGAGCTAAGTTTTTGGATTCTGAAAGGGTTGATAGACACCTTGAATATTTACAATGTCTTCTATAGGTTTTTTTGGAGGATTTGGGAGCATTAGACCAAAAACAGTGAAATTAGACCTACTAGGGAACAAGCGAATTAGGCCTCATAGTGAATTTGATGCCAAATGAATTGGTAAAGAGTCCAGAAGTGTGGGAAAGGGTTCTAAATACCTATGAATGGGACAAGAACATAGAAAATATCCTAATTGAATGTATGGGAAGATCCTAAGCAGGGGTTTTGGATTCTAGGAGGAAATCTAATGAAGAAGTCTAGGTAATTGAAGAACTAGTTGGACTAGTTGTGCCTAGAAGTGTTTGAATCTTCAACAACTCAACTATACCTTGGAGGAGAAGTTGATAGTGAGGAACTTGTAGATCCAAATTGGAGAAGAAAATAAGGAGAACTAATCATTGGATGATTACGAGAGATTAGGAGTACATTGGGAAAAGAAATCACTAGAACCCTATACCCTCTGCATCAGAGTGGTATCAGAGCTAGAATTTCTTGAAGTTTGTGTATGTATGAAGGGGAGGAGAGTCAAGAGATTGAAATAATTCCTCCTAAGGCAATGAGTAGGGATGCCATTATGGAATTGGTTTAGGGACTCTTGGAGAAAGCTAGTGTACCGAGACGAAGAGTAAAAATAAGATCACTAAATGGGGAGATGAGAGTGAAGAGGATGTGAAAGAGACAGAAGAGTCATCTAAAAAAGGTAAAGAACCTGAGATGGATAAAGATCAAAAGGTATTCTTGGGTTCCTTTAAGTCCATTAACAGGGACAGTATGGAACACATACCCTATTACTGTGGAATCCTCAATGGAGAAGAGTTGTTGGGTTGGCTAGAGGCCATAGACAATTAGTTTGAGTATAAAGAAGTATCAGAGGAGAAGAGGGTCAGCTATGCCAAGGCTAGACTCAAAGGATCTGCATTGGTGTGGTGGAACATGATGCAGGATGATAGGGTAGCCATTGGAAAAAAGAAGACAATTTCTTGGGAGAGAATGAAGATCAAATTGAGGGCACAATTCTTGTCTACTGACTATGAGATTTAGATGCATCAAAAGCTGTAAAACTTGAGACAAAAGGAGATGAAAATGAGTGCCTATACTGAGGAGTTTCACAATTTGAGCCTATGGGCTAGGAGACAAGAAGAAGAAATGGAGAAGTTGGAAAGGTATCTCAATGGTTTGAGACAAGGGATACAAGATGAGATTAGCATGATGGCACCTGACAGTATGCACAAGTATTTTTAGTTAGCCTTAAGAGCGAAGGAGAATGTTAGAAGGAGGAATGAATTCCATCAAAGAGGAAGGGGTGTTAACAGTAACAAAGGATTAAGAAGCAGGAGTAATTTTTGTAGAGGACAAAGCCCAAATAGACCAGAGGAGGATCAGTCTATGGATAACTATGGGGGTAACCAATTCAGAGGATCATTCCAAAGAGGGGGATATAGAGGAAGAGGACCACTGAGAGGAAGATTTGAGTCCCAAGGAAGATCAAATTCAGTCTTCACTAGAAGATGTTATAACTGCAATCAAGTGGGTCAGACAATGGGTAGATGTCCTAAAAAGGCTACCTCATCTTCTATGGGAGATAGGAGAAATCAAGCGGTTCAAGAAGATGATACACTAAGTGTCACTTCTCCCATTTCCAAGGAAGGGACAATAATGGATGGAGAGAATCTAATGCTAAGAAGAACTTTATTGAAGGTTCCTAGTACTACAGAGCCACCTCAACGGAAGAATTTGTTTAAGAAATTTTTTAGGTCTCATAGAAAGATTTGCAAAGTGATAGTGGACTCTAGATCCACTGAGAATATAGTGTCTACTGAGATGGTGGACAAACTATAATTAAGAAGGATACCCCATACCACTCCCTACAAGGTTTCATGGTTAAACAAGGGATAACCAATAGTGGTGGATGAACAAATTATGGTGGAGTTTGAAATAGGGGAGTATAAGGACAAGATCCTATGTAACATATTGCCCATGGATGCATGCCATCTTATTTTAGGACGTCCATGATGGAGAAAAGAAAAACTATGTAATCAAGAAGCTTGGGAAGAAGTTTCAAATGGATCCATTGCAAGAACCTAATGAGGAGAAGCATGTGGGAACTAGTGTGATGCTCTTGAGTGGAAAGGAGTTTCTAAAATCTATGAAGAAGGAGAAATTAGTCTTTTGTGTAGTGATAGTGAAGCCAAAGGCGGAGACCAAGGAGAAAGCCAACATGCCACCAGAGATACAAGCATTGTTGGAAAGGTATCAAGACATAGTGGATAATGGTTTTCCAAGTGCATTACCACCGATGAGGTATGTGAGTCATCATATAGAACTCATACCTAGAGCAAATTTACCAAACAAAGCAGCATATAAGATGACACCAAGTCAAAATGCAGAGATAGAAAAATAGATTCAAGATTTGTTGGAAAAGGGATTGATAAGGAAGAGTTTGAGCCCCTGTGATGTGCCTCCCATTCTTGCACCTAAAAAGGATGGAAAATGGAGGATGTTTACGGACTTCAGGGCTATAAAGAAGATTACAATCAGATATACATTCCCAATGCCCTAGATTGAGGATTTGATGGACAATTTGGGGGTGTTCATGTTATTTCTCTAAGGTGGATTTGAAGTCAGGGTATCACCAATTCAGGGTTAGGCCTGGTGATAAGTGGAAAACAACCTTCAAAACCAATGAAGGGATGTATGAGTTGCTAGTAATGCCCTTTGGCCTAAGTAATGCACCTAGCATATTCATGAGGCTCATGAATGAAGTACTAGTAGATTTTATTGGTAAGTTTGTAATAGTATATCTTGATGACATTTTTATATTTAGCAGGTCCAAGGAGGAAAATATGAAGCATTTGGAGATGGTCTTGAGGAGGCTACATCAAGAGAAGTTGATGATGAATCAAGAAAATTGTGAGTTCCTAAAAATTGAATTGGTTTATCTTGGTTTTGTGGTTGCTAATGGATGCATGAAGATGGACCCTGATAAGGTGAAGTCAATTTTGGAATGGCCTACACCTAGGTCCATAGGGGATGTTAGGATTTTTCATGGATTGGCCTCCTATTATAGGAAATTTGTAAGGAAATTCAGTCATGTATGTGTACCTATTCTCAACACTATCAAAGGGGGAATCAAATGTCAGTTTAAGTGGACTATAGAAGCATACCAAGGGTTTGAAATGTTGAAAAAGAGGATAGTTGAGTTACCTACACTTAGGTTTCCCGATTTCAATCAGCTATTTATTGTAGAGTGTGATGCTAGCAAGCTATCCATTGGAGCGTTATTAAGCCAAGAGGGACACCCTACATGGAATTCTTCTTAGAGAAGTTGAATGAGGCTAAACAAAAGTACTCGACCTATGATTTGGAGTTGTATGATATGGTACAAGCACTTACAAAATAGAGACACTATCTCCTACCTAGGAAATTTGTGGTGTACACTGATAACCATGCCATAAGTCTCTTGAATAGGCAAGAAAAACTAAATCAAAGGCACTTGAAGTGGGTAGAATCTCTACAAGCTTATAGATTTGTTATAAAGAATAAGAAAGGGGTTAGCAACAAGGTTGCAGAATCTCTTAGCAGAAGAGTCTTAACCATACAAGAGATACAATTGCAAAGTGTAGGGATGGATGACTTGAAAGACCTATACAAAGAGGAAAAATATTTCAAAGATTCCTATGAGGCAAGTGTGAAGTTTCAACAGGGATTTAAAGTGGATTTCACTAATTTTATGTTGCAGGAGGGTCTATTGTTCAAAAGCCACCTATTGTGTATACCTCAATGCTCAATGAGGGAGAACATTGTGAAGGAGAAACACCAAGGAAGCTTGGGAGGCCACTTTGGAGTGGATAAAACCCTTGAGCAAGTGAATAGGCATTACTAGTAGCCTTAGTTGCAGTCAGATGTAAGGAAATTTATGCCGCAATGTCAGATTTGTTAGAGGGATAAAGGACAAATTAGTAACAGTGGATTGTACCAACCCCTATACATACCCCAAAGGCCTTGGGAGTGTTTAATTATGGACTTTGTTTTGGGGTTACCAAAGACACCAAGGGGTCATGATAGTGTATTTGTGGTGGTGGACCATTTTAACAAAATGGCTCACTTCATCCCATGTAAGCAAACCAATGATGCTTCTAAAATTGCAGGGTTATTCTTTAGAGACATTGTAAGAATCCATGGATTGCCACTGAATATAGTAAGTGATAGAGATAGTAAGTTTGTGGGTCATTTTTGGAGGACCATTTGGAAGATGCTAGGTACAAACTTGTCTTTCTCTTCAGCCTACCATCCATAGTCAGATGGACAAATAGAGGTAGTCAATAGGTCACTTGGGAACTTGCTAAGATGCTTGGCTAAGCAACATGGATAGTCATGGGATCACATCATAAGATAGGAAATTTTTTCCTACAATGCCTCCATTAATAGAAGTACTGGTAAAATCCCCTTTGAAATAGTATATGGGGTCAATCATAGTGCAATCTTAGACTTGAGTGATCTCAGTTTGAAGGACAAAAGGAGTTCCCAAGGAGAGTCATTTGTAGAACAGATAACTCTTACAACTACAAGTGATAATCATTTGGAAGTAATCACTTCTGCATGATGTACACAAGGGGCCTCCTTAGAGGATCAAAAGGTGGGAGGAGGTGAAACGAAGCGTGAAGACCAATTTGGGGCCAATTGGTCAAGACTGGTCTAGAGGCCTAATTAAAAGGCTGAAAACTAGGGCCTGATATCTAAACTAGGGTTGTAGGTTAATCCAGGAGCTAAGGTTTTGGATTTTGAAAGGATTAATAGACACCTTGAATATTTTCAAGGTCTTCTATAGGGTTTTTTGGAGTATTTGGCAGCATTAGACCAAAAAAAGTGAAATTAGACCTACTAGGGAACAAGCCAATTAGGCCTCCTAGTGAATTTGATGCCAAATGAATTGGTAAAGACTCTAGAAGTGTGGGAAAGGGTTCTAAAGACCTATGACTGGGCCAAGAACATATAAAAGAGCCTAAGTGAATGTATGGGAAGATCCTAAGTAGGGGTTTGGGATTCTAGGAGGAAATCTAGTGAATAAGTCTAGGTAATTGAAGAACTAGTTGGATTAGTTGTGCCTAGAAGTGTTTGAATCTTAAACAACTCAACTATACCTTGGAGGAGAAGTTGATAGTGAGGATCTTGGAGATCCAAATTGTAGAAGAACACAAGGAGAACTAATCATTAAATGATTACAAGAGATTAGGAGTACTTTCGGAAAATAAATCACTAGAACCCTATACCCTCTTCATCAGAGTGGTATAAGAGCCAGAATTTCTTGAAGTTGGTGTATGCCTGAAAGGGAGGAGATTCAAGAGGTTGACAACATGCCTCCTAAGGAAATGAGTAGGGATGCCATTGTGGAATTGGTTCAGGGACTCTTGGAGAAAGATAGTGTATCCGAGACAAAGAGTAAAAAGAAGGTCACTAAATGGGGAGATGAGAGTGATGAGGATGTTGAAAGAGATAGAAGAGTCATCTAACAAAGGTAAAGAACCTGAGATGGATAAAGATCAAAAGGTATTATTGGATTCCTTTAAGTACATTAAAAAGGAAAGTATGAAACACATACCCTATTACTATGGAAGCCTAAATGGAGAAGAGTTGTTGGATTGGCTAGAGGCCATAGAAAATCAGTTTGAGTATAAAGAAGTATCAGAGGAGAAGAGGGTCTGCTATGCTAAGGCTAGACTCAAAGGATCTATATTGGTGTGGTGGAACATGATGCAGGATGATAGGGTAACCTATGCAAAGAAGACGATAGTTTCTTGGGAGAGAATGAAGATCAGATTGAGGGAAAAATTATTGCCTACTAACTATGATATTTAGATGTATCAAAAGCTGTAGAAATTGAGACAAAAGGAGATGACATTGAGTGCCTATACTGAGGAGTTTCACAAGTTGAGCCTATGGGCTAGGAGACAAGAAGAAGAAATGGAGATGGTGGAAAGGTATCTCAATGGTTTGAGACAAGGGATACAAGATGAGATTAGCAAGATGGAACCTGACAGTATGCACAAGTGTTTTCAGTTAGCCTTCAGAGTAGAGGAGAAGGCTAGGAGGAGGAATGACTTCCATCAAAGAGGAAGGGGTGGTAACAATAAAAGAGGATTCAGAGGTAGGAGTAATTTTGGAAGAAGAAAAAGCCAAAATAGACCAAAGGAGAATCAGTGTATGGATAACACTGGGGGTAACCAGTTTAGAGGATCCTTCCAAAGAGGGAGATACGGAGGAAGAGGACCACCAAAAGGAAGATTTGAGTACCAAGGAAGATCAAATTCAGTCTTCACTGGAAAATTTGATAACTGCAATCAAGTGGGTCACACAATGGGTAGATGTCCTAGAAAGGCTACCTCATCTTCTATGGGAGATAGGAGAAATTAGGTGGTTCAAGAAGATGATACACTAAGTGTCACTTCTCCCATTTCCAAGGCAGGGCCAATAATAGATGGAGAGAATCTCATTCTAAGAAGAAATTTATTGAAGTTTCCTAGTACTACAGAGCCACCTAAAAGGAAGAATTTGTTTAAGACAACTTTTAGGTATCATGGAAATATTTGCAAAGTGATAGTGGACTTTGGATCCACTGAGAATATAGTGTGTATAGAGATGGTGGACAAACTAAAATTAAGAAGGATGCCCCATACCACTCCCTGCAAGGCTTCATGGTTAAACAAGGGACAACAAATAGTGGTGGATGAACAAATTATGGTGGATTTTGAAATAGGGGAGTATAAGGACAAGGTCATATGTGATATATTTCCCATCGATGATGTGAAGGCTATCCATGATGGAGATATGAAAAACTATGTAATCACCAATCTTGGGAAGAAGTTTCAAATGAATCCATTGCAAGAACCTAATGAGGAGAAGCATGTGGGAACCAATGTGATGCTCTTGATTGGAAAGGAGTTTCTAAAAGGTCTGAAGAAGGAGAAAGGAGTTTGTTGTGCAATGAAGCCAAAGGAGGAGACCAAGGAGAAATGCAACATGCCACTAGAGATACAAGCATTGTTGGAAAGGTATCATGACATAGTGGATAATGGTTTTCCAAGTGCATTACCACCCATGAGGGATGTGAGTCATCAGATAGACCTCATACCTAGAGCAAATTTACCAAACAAAGCAGCATATAAGATGACACCAAGTGAAAATGCAGAGATAGGAAAACAGATTCAAGATTTGTTGGAAAAGGGATTAATAGGGAAGAGTTTGAGCCCCTGTGATGTGCCTCCCATTCTTGCACCTAAGAAGGATGGAAAATGGAGGATGTGTATGGACTCTAGGGCTATAAAGAAGATTACAATCAAATATAGATTGCCAATGCCCCAGATTGAGTATTTGATGGAGAATTTGGGGGGGGTCATGTTATTTCTCTAAGGTGGATTTGAAGTTAGGGTATCACCAAATCAGGGTTAGGCCTAGTGATGAGTGGAAAAAAACCTTCAAAACCAATGAAGGGATGTATGAGTGGCTAGTAATGCCCTTTGGCCTAACTAATGCACCTAGCATATTCATGAGGCTCATGAATGAAGTGCTAACAGATTTTATTGGTAAGTTTGTAATAGTATATCTTGATGACATTTTGGTATTTAGTAGGTCCAAGGAGGAAGATATGAAGCATATGGAGATGGTCTTGAGGAGGATACATCAAGAGAAGTTGATGATGAATCAAGAAAAGTGTGAGTTCGTAAAAACTGAATTAGTTTATCTTGGTTTTATGGTTGCTAATGGATGCATGAAGATGGACCTAGATAAGGTGAAGTAAATTTTGGAATGGCCTACACCTAGGTCCATAGGGGATGTTAGGAGTTTTTATGGATTGGCCTCCTATTATAGGAAATTTGTAAGGAAATTTAGTCATGTATGTGCCCCTATTCTCAACACTATCAAAGGGGGAATCAAATGTTAGTTTAAGTGGACTATAGAAGCATACCAAGGGTTTGAAATGTTGAAAAAGAGGATAGTAGAGTTACTAGCACTTAGGTTTTTGAATTTCAATCACCTATTTGTGGTAGAGTGTGATGCTAGCAAGCTAGCCATTGGAGCGTTATTAAGCCAAGAGGGACACCCTGTTGCATTCTTCTCAGAGAAGTTGAATGAGGCTAAACAAAATTACTCCACCTATGATTTGGAGTTGTATGCTATGGTATAAGCCCTTAAAAAATGGAGACACTATCTCCTACCTAGGGAATTTGTGGTCTACACTGATAACCATGCCCTAAGTTTCTGGCATGGGCAAGAAAAACTGAATCAAAGGCACTTGAAGTGGGTAGAATATTTACAAGCTTATACATTTGTCCTAAAGCATAAGAAAGGGGTTAGCAACAAGGTTGCAAAAGCTCTTAGCAGAAGAGTCTTAACCATATAGGAGATACAATTGCAAAGTGTAGGAATGGATGACTTGAAAGACCTCTACAAAGAGGACAAGTATTTTCAAGATGCCTATGAGGCATGTGTGAAGTTTCAACAAGGATTTAAAGTGGATTTCACTGATTTTATATTGTAGGAGGGTCTACTGTTCAAACGCCACCTATTGTGTATACCTCAGTGCTCAATGAGGGAGAACTTTGTGAATGAGAAACACCAAGGAAGCTTGGGAGGCCACTTTGGCATGGATAAAACACTTGAGCAAGTGAATAGGCATTACTATTGGCCTAAATTGTAGTCAGATGTAAGGAAATTTGTGGAGCAATGTCAGATCTATCAGAGGGCTAAAGGACAAAGTAGTAACAATGGATTGTACCAACCCCTATCCATACCCCAAAGGCCTTAGGAGTGTTTAAGTATTGACTTTGTTTTGGGGTTACCAAAGACACCAAGGGGTCATGACAGTGTATTTGTGGTGGTGGACCATTTTAGCGAAATGGCTCACTTCATCCCATGTAAGAAAACCAATGATGCTTCTCAAATTGCAGGGTTATTCATCAGAGACATTGTAAGAATCCATGGATTTCCATTGAATATAGTAAGTGACAAAGATAGAAGTTTGTGGGCCATTTTTGGAGGACCCTTTGGAAGATGCTAGGTATATCTTTTCTTTCTCTTCAGCCTACCATCCACAGTCAGATGGACAAACAAAGGTAGTTAATAGGTCACTTGGGAACTTGCTAAGATTCTTGACTAAGCAACATGGACAGTCATGGGATCACATCATAGGGCAGGTAAAATCTACCTACAATGACTCCAATAATAGAAGTACTGGTAAAAGCCCCTTTGAAATAGTATACGGGGTCAATCATAGAGGGATCTTAGAGTTGAGGGATCTTAGTTTGAAGGACAAAAGGAGTTCCAAAGGGGAGTCATTTGCAGAGCAGATAAATTTTACAAATACAAGTGATAATCATTTGGAAGTCATCACTTCCTCATGATGTACACAAGGGGCAGGCCCATTAAAAATATGGAGTCACACACAGGACATCCATCATGCCTCAACGTAGAGGGTGAAAAAAAGTATTTTACCTCAAACTTCTCTCTTAGAAAAGAACTCATTGAGAAGATATTAATCTATTGATCATCCAAGATTGCTTAAGAAGAACTGTCAAACTCCCTCTGAGTCTGATATCAATACTCTTATCTCATCTTCCAAAGTTACCTCTGAAGATTCAAACTCCCTTTGAAAAAAATTTCTTGTGCTTCAGTTCTGAAGGTATGTCAGAGAGATTTTACAAATAGCTTATAAACAAAACTATCTCATACGGAAATACCAAAGATAGAAGCATACAAGATTTTAGTAGCCAATATTATAGCATAAATTTCAAACTCAATAATTCATGTGTATTAATAAAACATTGAATACTTTTCTTAAGTTTCAAACATTTCCTTTTGTAAGGTGAGCCCATAGAGGAAATATCAACTCTCATCAAAATTTGAAGTTGTTTGTGGAGGACACGCTGTAGGAGATCTTAATGTTATTCGTGCTAGCCATGTCGATGACCTTCATGTAAAGCGACAACCTAGAGTGGATGATCACCATTTTCTCACTCTCCACTAAGGATGGTTCAAATGGAAATGTAACATTGGTTATTGTCCCCCCCCCACAATGTACAATTCCCACTCTTATATTGTTGAACGATACTCATGTCTTCTTGTTAAATGACTTGATTTCTTCAAGAGAGTTGAAACTCTATAATTAATTATTATTATTTATATAAAGAGACACACTTCCTTGAATACATTCTTCTTTGTTAATGCTTGATCACGATCATAACAAATTAATATATCTCTTTAATGAAAGTCACTTTTAGGAATTTCACATAGACCCGTACACAGTCCGTCATAACTTTTGAACCTCGCACTATCTCCCCAATCACTCCGATGGGATTTTTCACAATTTGTTTTTCCCCAATATATCCAAACTTCATCAAATTCCAATGGTGGATTAGTGAGATATGGTCCCTTTACTGAGACTGTATTTTCTGAGATAGTCACACATTCACCATCAACAAACTACTCTCTTACATTTGCCGTATGGCTCTAATACCATGTTAAGTTTTTAGGACAGCTGCAAATGTAATATCAGTCTATGTTATATGTATTTCCCAAATGCAACAATCTCTCTTTCATTTATATTGGGAATGAGGCTAGGAGAGACATGTCCCTTCATGGGACATGTCTATTCATTATTATTTATAAGAAAGGACATGCCTCTTCCCATTATTTATAATTTAATCAATCTTATAATGTTTCATCAATCAATTATTAATTAAGAATAATTTAATATTGAATATTAAATTTCATATGATTAATAATAATTTAACATATATACTATCTTATTATTAATCAGCATGTATTATATATATTCTGATGATTATACGACTGAAGCTACAAACATTAACACTCCCGCTTAGCTAGGGAGGATGATCAAACAAAATGTGTAGTTGTCTCCAGTGTCAACACTTATGTCAGCGTGGAGCACTTGGGGTTCTTCCTGTTTGGCATTGTCTGCCCGCAGTCTCAGACTGCTGAACTTCTTCTCATGGTGGAGGAGTTCCTTGTCAGGGTAGATGACAGAGCTAGTGTGGTGGTGGGCTGTACCCTTCCTGGACTTTCTGGGGAGCTTTTTTTTTCCTATCTCTGTTTTCTCATTTTTGGGTGGGTCGGTGGTCTTCTGGCCAAGATTCATCCTTCACCTCGTGATGATGAGAGAAGGATCTTTCTTGGGTGTCTTAGAGGAGTGGTCTCTTGGGTCATTTTTCTTGGGTTAGGGTTTTCCCTATTAAGGCCTCTTGGCCCTATTTTTTGGTGCTGCTCGTATGCCATCTTATTTTACATTGTGGAGAAGAGCTTGCTGGTGGGGAGCATCCCCAAGCTATTTAAAGCCCATTTTTTGGGGCTTTCGATGTTGTCTCTTCTCCCTTTCGCCTATGGATTCGTATGAAGGGCGAGCATTTTCAGGTGAATCTTGTTCCAGTTTGTCCTGAATTTCTTCCTTCCCTCTTTTCTACTTTACCTATTGAGGTGGTGATCACTTCTATTGAGGTGAAGACTAGTCATGCGAAAAAGATGCATGGTTGCTAGTTGGGATCTTTCCTTTATCTTGGCTACTTGATACGGGGGTTTGGTAGAAGTTGGTCTTTCCATTTAGTTTTTGAGATCTTCATTTAGCCTATTGAGGTGGGTGACGCTCCTATTGAGGTGAAGAGGAATTCTCTTGGTGATGTCTGGACTGGAAGAAGGAAAGTTTCTCTTATGGGAAGATCAGAGGTTTTTAAGGTTTATCATTCTTCATTCTCTCACATTGTTTCCTCTCTGGGGTTCACCTCTAGAGGGAGTTTTTTGGTTTTGGGGACCAAGTCAAAACCCTTGTTGTTTTTGCCAGAGATCCTTAACTATAATTTATCCATTCTAGTTGTCCTTTTAGTGGCTCTTGGTCTTGGTGTGGGGATCCATATCCTCTCCCAGTTCTGGATTAGGTTGTAGCCCTTGGGCCCTGATCTGGGCAATGGGGTTGTTTCAGGTTGCAGCCTGGCTGATGTTTCTGTGCTGCTAGGTTTCAAGTTTTTATTGCTTTGAGTAGCTATTCATCTTACTGGGGTTTCAGATCCCCTTCAAAATCTGAGTGTGCTGGGTTCCGAGACCCCTTCAAAACCTAGTTAGCGGCCCTGTGGTGGCCTGTTTTGTTTGATTGGCTCTGTCCTTTCAGTCTGGGCATTATTTCCAATCTTTCGCTCTGTTTCGGGTTTCAGGCACCCTGTAAAACCTTTTTTACTTAATCAAAAACTTATAGATCATTCATTAATTTTATTTTGATCAATAAAATTTGCTAAAGATAGCTATGAATAGGAGCACCTTTACCTTGAATATAGACCACATAACGGGTTTAGTTATTTGATATATTTTCCTATATGCAAGCATCAATATAAAGGGGGGAGGATAATAATGATACAACAAAATGAGGTCCTTGCATGGACATACTCTATGAGTATTCCATGATGTTAGTCCTGATTTCATATCATGCAAGATTACATGGATAATGCTCAATCTTAAAATAATAGTTATAGCCATTAAATTTTGAGGCTTAGAGATATTTGTAATCTTATTTATGTTTTTATTCTAGATGTTTGAAAAATAAAGACATGCACTCTTTGTACATTATGAATGTTTTTAGATATTTAAATTTATCACTATAAATAATTTAAAAACTTAATAATATTGTGAATCCTAATCAACTCCTACTTAGAAAAAAAACAGATATATAAAATAAACATAATAATTTATCCCACCATAATTAAAACATACATAAAAATATTCCTAATCAGCTTTTACTTTCAGAAAAACTGAAATATTAAATATTAAAATAGACGTAATAATTTTACCACACCATATTATTGTGCTTTGTTGCAAGACTTTTAAGTTTATATTTATGTGCTTCGAAACTTCAATCTCGGAGGTCTATCGTTTTTCCTATGCAAGCCAGCTAAAAGTCTTCATGAAGTTATTAATGCCAAATTCTATGGATTGTCTGTCCATCCATGTGTTCCCCTCCCTCCTTTTCTTGTGAGAATGATTAGAACTGGAAAGAATTTGCATGGTTGAGCTGTTGCCCTTTGAATCAGTAATTCATACTTAGAAGAAGTTATCTTAATCAGGCTAATTTCAAATCAAGTGTGTAAATAATTTCTTTCCTGACCTCGTTTCTGGGTAATCATATTGCTAGTATGATACGTAGTCTAGAGATGATTTCAGGATGAGATAAATGTATCTATGGAAACAGACTTACTAACCACTCATTAATCATATGCCAAGAAGATAATACTACCACTGCTTGACATTAGTTAAGATCTTTACATTCCATGAAAGAAGGTTTTAGCTTCCCACCAAGTTGTGAAATCAACTAGAGTTCTGTTTGACTAGCATAACTGATGTAATGTGTCGCTTAAGTTTGTCTCTGTTCCATGACTGCAATGGTATGAAACTGTATTACTGTTCTCAACGCGCTGACAATAAAATTCTCATCTTTTATAAACAAAACTGTCTGTGCTGGCAAAACTGTCTGTGTTGGCAAAACACACGTTGATTGATCTGCAGAGTGAAAATGGAAATGGATTTGGGGTGGTCATGTAACGAAAACCTCAAAATCACCATGTCTGATGTTGCTTTCCATTTTGTGCGACACGTATGTTGTCCATCACTGTTAAAACACAAAAAAAATGATAAACCCAACATGGCGTTACATTGACATGCCTGGCCGCCTGCTTTTTCTGTTTCTTCAGATGTATTGTTTCTGTGTCCATCTCAGATCTCAAAAATTTAACCTTCCAAGAGCTTTCGAAATTACACAGAAATATGCAGAAACGCACAGCATAACCAAACCATTTATGAAATACAGAAACATATTATGGCATAGCGAAGCGTAAGGTGGAAGAAGAGGATTTTCTTCTACCATTTTTCTTCTAGCAGTAAATTTATAATAAGTACAACAAAGGGAGCGCTAAAGCAACCACAACATACAATAAAAATAGCTGCATAACATAACAGCAGCTGTGAGAAACAAAATTAAATAGAAAGAAAATGATGAGCAACAACAATTCATTACATTATCAGACATTGTTATTTGACGGCAATCCTTTAAACGAAACCGTCTCCTCTTCGTCACTTCTTCGTCTCTTCTTTGTCACTAAACCATTATCAGTCGATTTTAGAAACTTTCTTTCACAAGATTCTTTTTACTTATCCAATTGTGTGCTGAATACTGAGAAAAACACAACACAATCAAATACAATACAACAGAAATCTGCAAAATTAAGGGCTGAAAAGTGAGGCCCAGTTATGCTATTTATAAGAAATTTCATAATATATGTACAATGACTGTTGGAGCATAGTTCGATGGAGCATTTATGAAATATAAAGTCAGCTGTGGACGGCTGTGAGTTGCTCTGAGTTGAAAAACCAAGGTATAGAGGAGAAACTCATAAAAGAGCTCTGCAAATCACAGGCCCAATCTATTAATTTATAGAGAAGTGCACATTAAATTCTATGAGACAACAGACAAGAATTTGTTGCATTATTAATGGCAGACATGTGAAACAGTGCACATGAACAATGTGAAAAGCATGGTAGCTACAGACTGTGTTGGGTGGCTAGGTCGGTGCAAGTTGGGATGGCCTGTGCCGACAATGTTGACTGGATAATTAATTTACTGTTTGACATCCCCTTAAAAATTAATTAAATAATTGTCTTAGAAATCTCTTCATAATATAGAAAAGATTGGTACTAGCTTATAGCCTTATTAAGTACCCATTTACCATCAGTTATCAAATTCTTTATAATGCTTCCCCTTTTCTTAATCACTTTGGGTTTTGATTACTTACTCCTAATTGACACAATTTCAAGTGGTTTCAAGTTCACCACAAACCTCACTCACAAATGGTTTTAAGATCACTATAAACTTTGCATTCAAGTGGTTTTGGCTCACGACAAACCTTACACACAAACATGATTTCAGGATGACCACGAACCTCTCAACAAGTGGTTTCAAGATTACCACAAACCGAGCACGCACTAGTTCTAATGACCACAAATCATCATTACGGAGAAACTATCGTCGCTTCGACATTTTCTTCTTTTATCCCTGCATCACAATTGATCATTGAATCCATATAAAAAATAAATCCATCTACTGAGATACATAGGTACCCAGCCGCTTACTCCCAATTGTATAGGAATCCTTTTCATATACATGGTTCATCAATATATCAAACCAAATAGCCTCTATCCTTTTCAGATACATGGTTCATCAATATGTCAAACCAAATAACCTCTGGAGTGTCGAGTACAATCCATAATGCACCCCTTACAACAAATCAAGTACGATACATATTCTAGATTTTCCTTTTAACAAAGGTGACTTTCACTGAAAAAATTAATCCAAAATACATAGCCCCTTCAAAAAATTATCCACTAATTCAATCTTAATGAACAACTCCAAAATATTATCAACAACAATTTCTTAAGGGTTATCATTTCAACAATCTTCTCAAATAACCCAATGACACAAGCACATTCTACGACTTCAACACCAACATGCTCTTCATAAATTAGAAGCACAAATCACCTATTGTACACGATCACTTTTATAGTGACAAAGCTTTCATATTTAGGTAGGCAAATTTTCTTACAAACACTTATTTCTCCTAATCGATATACCTTACCCAACACATAAAACTTCTATGCCACAGAAAATAACAGACCATTGAAAAAAAAAAAAAAAAAAAAAACANCATTAAAAAAAAAAAAAAAAAAAAAAACATCCTCCAGCAAGTGACAACTTCACCAAACACTACAACTTCTTTACTTTATTTCACATCCAACTTTACTTTGCAAAATGCAAGAAAATAGTTAAACACATCTTCAATGACAACTTCAACACACACAATCTCTCAGAAAAACTTCAACACACACAATCTCTCAGAAATACACATTACCTTGTTTCCTTATAAATAAGACTTTTCACACCTTTATTCCTTCACACTATAGCCTTAGAACAGCCACTATAGCCTTAGAACAGCCATACCTTTCTCCTTTTTCATATTCTTTATTTTCACTCATCTACAACACACATTTCTAAGCCTAGGCTGCTTAGATTTTTGTACAGCTCCTCCATAGTGTTTCACTCACACAACTAAAAAGATAACACAACACTTACAGTGATCTCATTGTCTTTATTAAGCAGTCAAACAAATTTCTGCTTTGGCAGTTTTCCTGTGCTCAGCCAGCTTTGGTGTCTCCTTCCAATCAGCGAGATCTATCCCATGTGCTTTCCTCTCTCTTTCTTTCTATGAATGCTGATTAACAATATCTCCTCCTCCCAAGATTGGCTGCAGCAAATGTTTTCTGTCACCAACACTACTAATCTCTCAACTCCTAGCAAACATCTACTTCAACATTCGTCAGTCATGGCTCTGATACCAAGTTGAAAAACCAAGGTACAGAGAAGAAACTTATAAAAGAGCTCTGCACATCACAGGCCCAATCTATAAATTTTAAGAGAAATACACATTAAATTCTATGAGATGACAGGCCAGAATTTGTTGCATTATTAATGGCGTACAGGTGAAACAGTGCACATGAACAATGTGAAAAGCATGGTAGCTACAGACTGTTGGCCTGTGCCGAATTAATTTACTTTCTGACACTTTGGAAAGATTATAGGGTTGTAGGAATGGTCTGTGCCGACAACCTGCTTGATATAATTTATTTATTTTAACAAGTACCAGCATATTTATATTTTCAAAAAATATATGTAGTTTATGCCAAGAAATATCTATTAATTTCGAATAAACTATAAACTACAAAACCAGATCTGGGAAGCACATAAATAGGCGAGCTCCAAGCATAAGTTGAACATAATTTAGGTTTTTAAAATGAGCCTGCTTTTGCACAAGCCAAAGCGTGGAAAGACAAGTTTAAAGTTTGATAATCTCTAAGAGTATTTGACCTAGCCTGCGAAAAGAGGATATTGTGATAAATTTAAGACATTGACAGTAAACATATGATTGTTTCTTTTGACTCAATTACCGTTTGCATAGTACATGATTATTCATAGTATAAGTACAGTGATCCTTATTAATAGTAATAGGCGTCCTATTGCAGTAACCCCTATCTAAATAATATACATTTTAGCTTTACAAGACTTCCATCACAGCCATGAGTATGGAGTTTAAAACTTCTGCATTTCTATTACATCAAATTGCATTATTATCCCTATATATTAATAGACAAACTGTTACTACCAGATGCATGAGAAGATAATCTACGTAGAAGCAGTGCTGTCATCTTCAGCAGAAGCCAAAGTAAGTTCAGGTTGCATATTCAACTCAATTTTTAGCAAGGAAGGTGATGTTGTTTGTTGACTGTCCAACTTCTACAAATTCCAGAGATTATAAAATACTATCCCAATGTCTAGCAGAGGTAGGAAGGCAGACCAGCCACACCAATCCACAGTAATTCGCATGAATTCTTTAGCTAATTAAATTGCAGCCAAACTATTCAAATACAATGGTGGCCAAGAAAATATATATATATATATATATGAACAACAAAGAATAAATTTAGCACCCACTCTTCTGCCAGTGTGGCTACTGTACTCTGCCAAATCATGTAATAGAAACAGGCAAGGCAACAGGGAAATGGATGTCAAATTCAATCAAAATAGGTTTTTGTTTACACAGATTTTCCAATCCCTTCTGTGATAAAACAACTTGACTGTGATTTATCTTCTCTATATTTAGTGCAATATAGGAATGACGGTAAACTTCCATCTTGGATTTTAACACAATTCTGACCTGAATGGTTGGAAATAATAATTCTTGTTGGTGTGATTCCATCTTGGCTGTGGGAAACCAGTCATTTGTTGACTCATCTAAATCTTTCAGGAAACTATATGGAAGGAGACTTATCCAAAACTTTAAAATTGATGCAACTAGAAGAGCTAAATGTGTCTAGTGGGTGCATCCTATCAGTGTAGATTTGGGGCGGCCATGTAACAACATTTTGTATACAATTTGGAAACCTAATAAACAAACCTTGGAACTAAGAACAAATTTCTGAGCCGAGATGCAATCTTTTCCAAAAAGGAATGACCCAATGTGCGGGTTTTAATGGAAAATAAAATCTTTCTGAGGACATCAGAGTGACTTCGACAACTTCACAATCCAAGACTGGACAAATGAAAGGATACAAGTTCCTTTAAAAGCACCAGATATTACTCCTACAGAAATTTCAATTTCACTGTTGTTGAAGCACCAGATATTACTCCTACAGAAATTTCAATTTCACTGTTGTTGGCTCAAGTGAGATGCACCATTGATTTGTTTATATAGGCTCTCTTCTGCAGTTGGTGGTTTAACAGTTTTTGCTTGTTCTATTGAGGTGGGCCCCTTTGCAGTTAGGGTGCTTCTGTTATTTATTAGGAAGGCCTTCGAAAACCTTGTTTATAACAAGGGGATTACAAAAGCTTCAGTTGATAGTTTGTTGGTTGAGCTTTGTTGGGTGTCTTTCATGACCTATGTTATTCAGCCTTTTGTAGCTTTGTACTCTCTCTATAGTCTCTCTTTTAGGTTTCTCTGCACCCTCTTACTGCTGCTTTTATCAAAAGCATTTTAATGATCAATAAATGTACCAAAGCTACCAGTACCAAATTTTATTGTCTAATCAATCATTATAATTAGGAAAAACATAAACAGAATAACAAAGCTTACAACTAATTTAAATAAATATCAATCGTTTTTATAACTTTTTCTATTAACATCAAAAAGACTCACTGGCAGAACCAAAGCACAGTGGCGAAAACACTGAATGAAAAGATCACAAGAAAATTAAAGCTATCAAGTTATGACTTTTTCTTCAGTAATTTCTTGACATAATATTTTAATATGCTTTTTCCAATAACAGCAACTGACTGGCTCACAGAAAAAACGCGATGTCAAAACAGTCAAAGGAAAGATCACAGAAAATTGAAAATTATTTTGCGGAACCCATTCAAATTTACTCTCATTGATTATGTTCAAATAAAATTTGACACATACATCCTCGCTTTTGCAATAACACAATTAGAAAATTAACCAAAATAAATTAGAACATTAAATAAGCCCTCATATTCTTTAAGATCATAAGATATTAATAAATTCCCCAAGCTTGCAGTTCTTACATCTTCCTTCCTTGAGAGCATCCTGTGATAAGAGAATTCTGGTTTCTGTAGATGGTAAGTGAAGATTGGTCAACGTGTTCATAAATCGTCGAGCCCTAGTGCCATAGAACCATTTCTCCCGGGAAATTAGTAAACTTTTCAAAGCAGGAGTGCGTGGTAGTAGATAGGTTATTAGAGGAATGGCATTCCAAAATAGAGTCATATCCAGATGAATCTGCTTTAGGTTTATCAGTGAAGAAGATGATGAGATTTCAGGAAGTACAACATTGGACCTAATCGAGGACTCCTGCATTGCACCATTAGAATTTTTTTTTCAGAGATTGAGTTAGGAAAGTATAAAAAATGAACAATAATAACCAAAAATAGATAACTAATGTTCCTTTTAAAAATATAACCTCATCTCTAAAAAAAAAATTAAAAGTACAAAAGCTTACCAGTGCACTTAAGGGATCGCTGCCTATGCAGAGTTGTTCTAAATTTGGAAATTCGGTTAAAATTGGTACATCGTCCTTATCAATCAAGTCCACCAAGGTAATTTTTCTCAGAGACTTTACAGCTGTAAACATTCTGAACTGGGCCGCTTTTATGCATAGGCTTAAGCATGCAGGCAAGTAGTACTTCATATCAACCATAACATTTATTAATACAAGATCTAGCATTTTCGGACAATTTACTGTTATTGGTCCGATCCAGGATTGGGAGGAGAGATGTAGAGAAATCAGATTTTTTGAACATATCTTTAATCTGTTGAGCCCATGGCAATTAAAAATGCTTAAAACCATTAAAACGTGAGATACTTGCAAAATGTGTTCAATGATGTTGTCATTCAGCACAACATTCTCCAGATTTAGTGTTTCCAGTCCAGTGAAGCCAACGAAACGACAGGGTATATTTGTGAGAAGAAAACTCTTGATAGTCAACAATCTGAGACTACGACAGATAAAAACTGATGTGGGAACTTCAACAAGAGTGTAATTTAAGGTGTTCCCTTCAATATTGATCTCTCTCACATTTTTTAAAGCTGCAAGCTGAATCCATTCATAAATCTTCTCTCTAATCTCAGAGCAAATGATCTCACTACCATAGCCAAAGAGGGTATTGCGAAACTCAAAAAGTTCAAGAGAACATGAATGACGCTCAAAAATATCATCAACAATGCAGCTACAGGATGATGAGGAGAAGTCCATTGAAGAAAATGTAAGGTTGGGTAAGGATGTCCAAAGGAATTTCCATCTTTTAGAGAGTATCGAACAACAGATCGCTTGCTTCAAGGGAACTTTACTGAGAATGGTGATGAGCAAGCAATCTGGCAGATCATCTAGGCCTAGTTGATTTATTTTAGGGGCCATAACTCTTTCTCTGTGAATTTTGCAGTATTTGAGGGAGGTTGGTGCTGTAAAACAAATAAACAGACTTCTGTAAATAGTGATGAAAATGAAAATGATTGAAACACAAATATCTTATTGATTGAGACACAAATAACATAAGATAATTGATAAGTAGGAGATATTTTTCCACAGCAAGCCAAATTGTGATATTGCTATCAGGATTCAACTGTGTAGTTTTTGAGTGAAACTCATTGACCCATAATTCATGAGTAGTGGTTCACATGAACCCATCTCTCATGAGAATGAATGGAACACTTAGCACTCATTGGATCTAGGTGATGCTCACAGAGGTGAAGCACCGGGACTTCCCGGGAGGTCACCCATCCCAGTACTACTCCAGCTCGAGCGCGCTTAACTACAGAGTTTCCTCCATAGTTAAACCCACTCTACTTGCATCCTCATTTGCAAAACCTTCACCAAGTGTTGTGCCTTATGAACCATTCATTAGAAAGCCCCTTAAGCTCATCAATTGATAAGTA
>MU226150.1:508114-530884 GCA_018584345.1 Thuja plicata | reverse complement strand
ATATATAAGAGAATTAGTTGCAAATAATTTTTTAGTTATAATTATCAAAATAATCATTGGGGACTTTTAGAAATGTAAAAGTAAGGGTTACATAAAAAGAGAAATTACAAAAATAAAGTTGCAATACAATAAATATGGCTAGAAATTGATATTCTTAAGATTTTTAAAATATATGTATTTAAGATAAATATACAATATTGTAATTATAAATTTTTAAATGCTTATTTTATATATAAAAACTACTTCAAATATTTAGTGTTCATAAAATATCTATATATAATTTGATAATTATTTTCTCAAAATAATCTAACTAGATTATGGATAAGAGGTGAACATTTACCCTCTCATTTATAAGAATTTTAAGGTTAATTCTAATGATAAGACTAGGGAATGTAATCAGTGGGTAAAACTAGATCTAAGGATGTACTAAAATTAATTTTGGTAGAGCCTACACAAGAAATCCATGTGGCTTAGGTGCGGATTCTGTAGTGTGTAATATGTGTTAGGAAAGCAACAATACGGAAATGCCTTCCTAATGCCAATTTACAGTGGAAATAATAAAGAGTCTGAATCTACTACAGAATATTGAGATAAACAAAGGAAACAAGAACATAGAAAATGTCATGCACAAAATATAAACATAGGAGACCAAATTTATGTGGGAAACCCTTTAGGGAAAAAACCCACCACCCAAAAAAACCCCGAGCAACTTTGTATTACAGTAAATAATTTACATACAAAAACCTATGGTTTTTCGTACAAGCTCACATGCTCAAACTATGTTGCAATCAACCTGATTTAGCACACTCCACCTTCTAGCCCTACCATTCCTAACGAATCCCACAAACATTTATACACTCTATGATTCCTTATAGAATTTGGTAGAATAATTAGACCGCTCCATGAAATGGTTACTAGCAGCCTGGGCACTCCTCCAGTTGACCGTCCCTTCAACATCGCATCACTCCCTTTGCCTCGGACACTCCCTTTTCCTTGGAGACTCCCTTCGCCTTGGAGACTCCCTTCGGCATTGAGTCACTCCCTTCAGCCTCGGTCACTCCCTTCACCTCAGAGACTTCCTTTGCCTCGGATCACTCCCTTTGGCACTTTTGCTTCTGTTGTGTCTTGTCGTCGGGTGACTTCTCCCTTTGGAACTTTGCCTCCGTTGGGTGACCTTTTACCTCCGTCAGGTGATTACCTTTTACCTCCATCGGGTGATTACCGTATCGTGGACTCACAGTATGGTGATTACCGTACAGTGAACCTCACCTATACGAGGCATATCTAAAAAATCTCCCACTTGGAAAAGTATGAAGTTACTCAAAACCATAGACCAATGAACATAGAGACTACAGAGAAACATGGACTCTAAATCCCATCAATGTTGATATACCACTCGAACGCAAAACTATCAAGAACAAAAATCTACTGTGTGGACCATTGAGATACTTACAAAATAGTCTTATCTCATTCATGGATATTCCCACCTTCTACCATTCCACTACCACTGGGCACTCATAGAATCTATCCACTAAGTAAACCATACAATCTGTCTCACAGAGAACCATAACTCTATCTCCCAAAGAAAAAAACCCTTGATCCAAAAGATAATCAAATGTATCAACATTTGTCACAATCATAGCTGAAATAGCACCCATAGTAAGTGCTAACACATTCAACTATACATACCTCTAAAGTATACCAACATGGATTCCAAAACATCACCATATTCAACCTGTTACCTGCAGTCTCAAGTCTCGAGTGTAATACCTGTCACATACACGCCAAGAAGCTCCCACTGCACCAGTAATATTAATATGAAATGAATCCATTCAACAACATCACATAGAAGTGCCACAAAAACTTGCAGTACCAAGAACATTTGCAATACTGAGTAGCTGTAAAACCAAGAACCTGCAAGCACAACTTTCACAGCGTATCTCCACAATACCCTTTATTATGTCCTTCTACACACACCTCTAAATGCTAACTGTGTCAAGTACATAACAGATGAATGCATTTTTAGTTAGAACTATTACTCATTCCAGCACATACATCTCTAGCCACAAGAGAACTTTAGCATCATCTATGTTTTCATGTATCCATGAGCACCTGTAACTGATCAACCCATGCCAAACTCAAAATGCAATAACCACATCATGAAGTACCAAATAATTGATCGCTGTACTCAAACTACAAAAAACTAAACCAAGATTAATGTAAAAATTCCAACTGCAGAATCAAGGATCTATCATGACATCATGACCTAACACATCTCTTCCAAAGAGATAACATGTTTAACATGAACATGTCATACAGTTGTATCATGTCAATACTCCAAAACTAGTATCAATAGTAAAGTACGAAAAAAACAACAGACACAATAACCTAGAAGCACAATCAACACCTTTATCAAGAACTTCTTAAGCCCTTAAGATGTCACAATCCACCAACCAATGGTGAACTTGTGTCACTACCACTAACTCCCACTGCATTCTGGTATCGAGTCTCACATGGCATCGTGACAATCATTTTCTAGTAGGAGATTAATTTATCCAATCATCATCTGATGACCAACTAGCCAAAGATGTACTACATGCATCTTCATCACTTTGAGAAGATTCAAAACTCAAAGAGTCATCCCTTTTCTTCTTCTTCTTCTTCTCCTTGCAGTCCTTCTAGACATGACCCATCTTCCCATAGTTCCAACACTTCACTTTGGACTTATTTCCAGAAGACTTATACCTAGTCTTCTTGTCCTCCCATTTGTCTCCATCCTTTGATCTGCCTCGAACATAGAAAGCCTCTTTGGCCACTTCAGAAGTCTTCCTCCACATCTCTTCTGAAAAGAGTGCAACAACTACCTTGTCCATTTTTAACTCAGTAGTAGTACTTCCAATAGCCATCACCAAGTGATCCCACGAATCAGGTAAGGAACACAACAAGAGCATACACCGTTCTTCCTCACCAATGGTTATACCAACAGATGTCAACTGTACGATAACCATATTGAACACATTCATATAATCTGCAACAATTGTTCCTTCATCCATCTTCAAGGAGTACAATTTCTTTCTCAAGAAGAGTTTATTTACCAAGGATTTTCCTTGATAAATATCCTCCAACTTCTTCCACAAAGAACATGCAGATTTCTCTTCGTGGACATTCAACATAACAGAATCTGCAAGGCTCAACCTTATCAATCCTTTAGCCTTTCGATCTACTAGATCCCAATCTTCCTACTTTACTCCCGAAGGCTTGTTGCCAAACACAACGATCCAAAGATCTCGATCAACCAACATAGCTTCAACTTTAGGTTTCCACAACTCAAAGTTTTTGTCATTGAATTTTTCAATGTCTATTCTCCTAGATATACCCAACATCTCAATTTCTAGACGAACACTTTCCAAAACCCCACTGGAAAAAAATTGGCACAACAACCAACCCTACCCAACAAGGATAACAAAAAATAGGTTTGGCTCTGATACCACTTGTTAGGAAAGCAACAGTGCGGAAACACCTTCCTAATGCCAATTTATAGTGGAAATAATAAAGAGTCTGAATCTACTATAGAATATTAAGATAAATAAAGGAAAAAAGAACATAGAAAATGTCATGTACAAAAGATTAACACAGGAGACCAAATTTACATGGGAAAACCTTTAGGGAAAAAACCTTCCAGCCAAAAACCCCCTGAGCAACTTTGTATTATAGTAAATAATTTACATACAAAAACCTCTGGTTTTTCGTACAGGCTCAGACTATGTTACAATCAACCTGATTTAGTACACTCCACCTTCCAGCCCTACCATTCCTAATGAATCCCACATACATTTATACACTCTGTGATTCATTATAGAGTTTGGTAGAACAACTGTCGCTTCATGAAACGGTTACTAGCAGCCTGAGCACTCCTCCAGTTGACGGTCCCTTCGAGATCGGGTCACTCCCTTCGCTTCAGACACTCCCCTCACCTCAGAGACTCCCTTCAGCATCAAGTCACTCCCTTCAGCCTCGGTCACTCCCTTCACCTCGGAGACTTCCTTCGCCTCGGATCACTCCCTTCGGCACTTTTGCCTCCATCGGGTCTTGCCGTCGGGTGACTTCTCCCTTCAGCACTTTGCCTCCGTCGGGTGACCTTTTACCTCCGTTAAGTGATTACCTCCATTGGGTGACCTTTTACCTCCGTCGGGTGATTACCTATGTCAGGTGATTACCTTTTACCTCCATCAGGTGACTACCGTACCGTGGACTCACCGTATGGTGATTACCATACGGTGAACCTCACCCATATGAGGCATATCCGAACAATATGGAGGGAAACATTGTAGTCTTGGCTACATGGAATCTTACCAATGGAACAAATTAATAGGGTAATAGTTAATGTCATTTGGGAGGAGAAGATTCAACATGGTGTTCCCTGAGGCCTCTTGGTACTATAACACCTGTGATCTCTCCTTGTTATGATGGTGTTCAAGCTGCTAGAGTGTTCACTTTTGTTAATTAATGGATTTTTAGTTCTTTCTTACGTGCTTGCATAGCAATTATTTATGCTAGTGCAATATGTAAGTGCAATGGAATCCAATTTCACCTTATACATGACCCATCAACAACAATGTTTTTTAGGGGAGATCTCATAGAAGAGAATGAAGAATGTCTTTACTCTGGACTACGTTGAATTTTGGATAATTATATACCTGTTATTTGGGGAAGAATTTATTATTTGGATCACAGGTATCGAGTGAATATTTATATCACCTCCAAGCTTCTTACATGAGATCTGGAGCTAGGTTCGAGAGAGGAAGCAGTGTGGATAATGAAACCTTGTGTTTTCTTGCAATGGCTTGAAGCGTTGGTGCCAATTGGGTCTATGGCTGAACTAAAGAAAGGTTTCCATGCAGCTTAGGAGGATTTTTGGCATATCATGGATGGGGGTCACCCTCTATTCAAACCCTTTAATCAAACCCTTTCTGGTTTGGAGTGCAATGTCTAATGTGGAAGAAAGGAAGGTGGATGCGGTAGTGGGTTGGCTATTTCTGAAGGAGAACATTCGAGGTAAAATCCTAAAGCGGAGTATGATCCAGAAGACTACGGAGTCAATCGAGCCTGGGAAAAAAAGTAGAAAATAGTAACATACTCTACTTGCCTATTGTCATTTTGTTAACAATTTATAGTTCTAGCTGGTTACTTTTTTGACCCATCTAATGGGCTTTGTGGGGGCTTGCGTAGTGTCCATGGGCTAATGGGTCTGCTGTCCTTTTTGTAGTGTCTAATTTTGTCATGGTAGGCCAATTTCGGTGAATAGTTTCTGCAATTTACCACTGTTGATAATGGTGGGCTTTAATCCGATATTGTCTCGTGATTCACATACATAGCTTTATAGTCTCATTTTGATGCATTCATGGGGGATTGTCTATATGGTTTGGGAGTTTTTTTTGGTGCAATTAAAATCAAATTCTATAGTTGTATAATCTGATGTCAATCTATGTACAAGGGTGGGTATATGTAGTGGGAGGGTGGGCTGATGGACTTTGATGCAAACTCTAGCATTTTTTTAATTATTTTTTTTGGTATTCTGCACTAACATTTTATATTTTATTAATAAGATTAAAAATTTATCAATTAAAAAATAAATCTGTGTATATATATGTGTATGTATATATACAAGTATATGTATATATGTATGTATACATATATATGTATTTGTATATATACGTGTGTGTGTGTCTGTACACACGAGCGCATGCATAGAATTTGTGCTTGGGCAAGGTACATGAATGAATGGTATATATGTAAAAAGAAAAGATTGACAATAAGAGCGTTGAAAGAGCACAATTTAGTGAAGTGAAGGCAAAGACAGTGTGACGGAGTTGTGCAGATGAGATTCCTTTTAAGGAGAACATTTTGACATCTACTACAAAGAGTTAATTTTACCTTAGATAGTGGGTCGTGGGTGCTCAAACTCATTTTATTTTCTTGCTATTTTGGAAATGAGCCTCTATATGCAAGTTTGGAGCAATGAGCTCCCGTATTTTGTGATATTTTTCATAGGAAGTGAGCCTTTGTGGAGTAGTGATATCCTACCAACATTGTAATTGAATCATATATTCTTCAGTGAATTATCTTTTTGAGAAAGTTCTCACCGTTGTTTTCCCTAGATTGGAGCTTGCACGTATAAAATTTAGGTATTCATGTGTTGTTGGTTCTATTCATTACTTGTTTATTTTATTTATGTGGTGATTATTGAAGTTAGTTTGTAATTTTTGGTTTATGTTGATCCAACNTCCACCCCCCCCCCCCCCCCAATCTCAACATCCAAAGTGTGTTCAACAATTACTATCAAAACTTGGCTCCTCTAGAAGAAGCTTTACTTCTTGAGTTTGACCTCGAGTCCTAAACATCATGTTTAAAGAAGATATTTTTGGACAGAGTGATTGGGAAGAAGATGTTAACTTGGACTAACAGATGGAAACCCCTTTGGCTGATTTTTTTAGAACCCGATCGAATTTGATGAAGGCTAAAAATAAGATTATGTTCCAAAGAACTCTTTTCGATGATACATAAAGGAAGATAGAATATCTTGATGAAAAGTTAAACTGTAAGATTAATGAATGTTGTAGATTGAAAATGGAAGTTGAAGAAGCCAAGGGACAAATTGAAATAGCGATAAAATCAAAAGAACTTGAAATACTCAACATGAAGCTTCATGAAAAGAACAAAGAATGTTCATTTTTGCATTGAATGGAATTTGTGAAACTCAAGATGGAGATCGAACGGTTCAAAGGTGAGAAAGTGGGACCCACCTTGTCAAAGAAATCATAAGAAAGAAAGAAAAAATCTAGAAAACCAAAGGAAGAAAAATGAATATGGCAGAGCATATGCATGCAGAAGAAAAATTGGATCTAATAGATTAGAAGACTTTTCCTATTAATTCCAAGTATTTATATTTTAGAGGAGTTTTTTTTCTTGCAATAAAGTAGGACATAAAGCTTGTGAATGTATAAGTTGGAAAATAATTTATGTGGTTAATGGAAGATTTTTTTATTGTAATAAGTTTTTCCATAAGGTCATTAAGCTTAAAATTAATATGAATAGAATAGTTAAGAACTTCAATGGACATTACTATAGTTGCAATAGATTGTTGGATGATATCAGTTTTGGTTACTGATCATGTTCTTGATATTCATGTTTTGTCACTAATGTCAACATATATTTCTATGGAGAAGACAGACTGGCTACTTAATTGGAAGGAGTGTGGGGACACTATATGGATGATTTAGAATGATCAAAGTTGGATTTATGCAGAAGGATGTGTGTTGACCTTATTCCTAAGTTTGCTTGGCTCTATGTTACATACTGTGGATGTTACAGTTGATTTAGTAATTTTTGGTTTATGTTGATTCACCCCCCCCCACCCCCCAATCTCAACATCCAAAGTGTGTTCAATAATTACTATCAGATTTTGGCTCCTCTAGAAGAAGCTTTACTGCTTGAGGTTGACCTCGAATCCTAAACATCATGTTTAAAGAAGATTCTTTTGGACAGAGTGATTGGGAAGAAGATGTTAACTTGGAATAACATATGGAAACCCCTTTAGCTAATTTTTGCAGAACCTCATCGAATTTGATGAAGGCTAAAAATAATATTATGTTTCAAAGAACTCTTTTGGATGATGCATAAAGGAAGATAGAATATCTTGATGAAAAGTTAAACTGTAAGATGAATGAATGCTCTAGATTGAAAATGGAAGTTGAAGAAGCCCAGGGACAAATTGAAATAGGGATAAAATCAAAAGAACTTAAAATTCTCAACACGAAGCTTCATGAAAAGAGCAAAGAATGTTCATTTTTATATTGAATAGAAGTTGAGAAACTCAAGATGGAGATCAAACGGTTCAAAGGTGAGAAAGTGGGACCAACCTTGTCAAAGAAATCATAAGAAAGAAAGAACAAATCTAGAAAACCAATGGAAGAAAAAAGAATATGGCAGAGCATATGCATGCAGAAGAAAAATTGGATCTAATAGATTAGAATACTTTTCCTATTCATTCCAAGTATTTATATTTTAGAGTAGTTTTTTTTCTTGCAATAAAGTAGGACATAAAGCTAGTGAATGTAGAAGTTGGAAAAGAATTATGTATTTAATGTAAGATGTTTTTATTGTAATAAGTTTTTCCATAAGGTCATTAAGCTTAAAATTAATATGAATAAAATAGTTAAGAACTTCAATGAACATTACTATAGTTGCAATAGATTTTTGGATGATATCAATTTTGGTTACTGATCATGCCGTTGATATTCATGTTTTGTCACTGATATCAACATATATTTCTATGGAGAAGACAGATTGGATACTTAACTCGAAGGAGTGTACGGACACTGTACGGATGATTCAGAATGATTGAAGTTGGATTATGTAGAAGGATGTGTGTTGACCTTATTCCTAAGTTTGCTTGGCTCTATGTTACATACTGTGGATGTTATAGTTGATTTAGTGAAGACTGGTTTTCTGGACTTTAACTGTGATTCTGGACAGAGCAGGTCTCTGTGTTTTGGGTATATCTTTCTGGCGAAGATATTTCAGAACTTGCGGGCTTACTGATGGATAGCCAACATATGGTAGAGTAATGGGTTGAGTTCAAATGTTGTTTGGCTACTGATGACATAAGTTGTGGCATGTATTCTGGAGAAGACCTATTTCCCATCCGACTTCATACATGTAGCGTGTGAAATTAATTGTGAGCATGAATTACAGATCTAGAAGTATATGTGGTGGATTGTAAATGATGTAAACTTGTTATAGATACCATGTATATGTTAGAAAGGGGTCATGTAATTATTTGTATGATGGAAAGACTTAATTTTATGACCTAGTTAATTATATATTAGGAAAACTTAACTGGCCGACCTAATGAATTATTGTAAGCGGGTATATATGAATGATAATTTCTTGTCGAAAAGTGTGATAGAGAAAAGAAGGATAGAGATGTGTTGAAGCTGCAAAGCTTGTTGACTGCTGGATATAAAGAAAAGTTCATGCTTCATTGGAATTGACCAAGCAAAGACAATTGCTATCAGATAGTTCACTAGAATGTGTATTTTCTTAAACACTTGATTCGGATTGTAAATCCGTGAGGGTGGCTTTAACCTTCTTTGGGAAGTATGGCTTGGAAGTGAGCCTACTATTTTCTTTGACTCCTAACAGGGTCTATCTCCTAACAGAGACTGTGTACTATAATGTTATAATAAGCTCCTAACATGGCTAATATCTTTTAATAGGGATACTATACTCTCACTATATTATTTGTGGGTATTAATTCCCACCGGGGTTTTACATTTAACAGGGTTTCCTCGACAACAAATATTGTATTATGGTGTTGGCATTTACTGTGTTATCATTTACATTTGCAGATTTTGTTTATAAAGTTTAAAGTTTTTAATAATCTTGATTACAACGTATTCACCCCCCCCCTCTCACTTATCTTGTGGATTGTTATTCCTAACAATTGGTATCAGAGCTATTGGTCCTCAAAGAGAAAGTTTAATAGCTTGAGGTGATCCTGAAGATGACTTACTATAGGAAGGATAGTCCAAAGTTTGATCCTGGAAACTTTGAGAGTTGGCAGAACAAGATGAGAACACATTTTCTATGTCTGGGAATTGATTACTAGATGATAACAAAGAATAAGGAAAAGGTAGCGACTGAGGATGAATTAGAGAAAGCCGCTGACGATCAAAAGAATCTATTCTCATGCAATATGGTTGCAAGGGAATCCTTAATCAGTGCACTATCAGAAGGAGAATTTACTGAAGTAAAGGACTTGGAATCTACACATGAAATATGGACAAGAGTGGAAGCACTATATGTTGGAGACAAGTTTACAAAGCAAGCAAAGTTACAGAACCGGAAGACAAAGATGGAATCACTGAAGATGAGAGAATATGAGAACATCAAAGCATATGGATAGAGAATTACTAAAGTGGTTATTGGTATTAGGAACTGTGGAGGAACTTACAGTGAGGAAGAATTGATTGCAAAGATACTAAGATCTTTGACACCTGCATATAGAACCAAGGTTCAAGCTTTAGAGGAGATCATACCTTTGACACCGAACTTCACCAGAGAGATGTTGATTGGCAAGATAACTACTCTTGAAGTCGCAAAATTGGGAGACACTTTACCTAAGGTTGAGTCAGCCTTCAAAGCAACCGTACATAAAAGAAAAAGAATCTTACTTGGAAATGCAAGCATGAGAAGTAGTGACCTAAGAGAAGAACTTGAAGCCTATCCTGATGAATGGGAACAAATAAAGGATTAAAAAAGGAAGATAGATGAAGTTGTGGCACTGATTGCAAGAAGAGAAAAAAGAAGTAAGGGTAAGTTTGAGGGAAAATTACCTTTGAAATATTTTTCATGTAACAAGGTCAGGCATGTTGCATCTAGATGTCCTACAAGAATTACAAAGCATAAACCTAAGTTTTTCAAGTCTAAGTTCTCAAAGGACAAGGAATGTTATAATTCTAGTGAGGGTATATCTGATGATGAAGATGGTGACTATGATGAAATTGGATTTATTTCTATTAAGGATCATGAACCTATGCATGAAGAAAAATCCTTAGTATCCCATGTTGAAAATAAATCTGAATGGGTCATTGATAGTGGTTGTTCACATCATATGACTGGAGATAAAAATAAGTTTGTGAGTTTGAAAAGACATGATGGTGGTGTTGTTAGATTTAGTGACAATACTCCTAAACTTATTATTGGAATTGGATCTATTTCCTTGGATGGAAAGACTAACATTGATAATGTATTACTTGTTGATGGACTTAAGCACAATTTGTTGAGTGTTGGACAGCTAGTGGAGAAGGGTTATCAACTGAACTTCATCAATGGAAAATGTTCTATCAAGAGTAAAATAGGAGACTTGATAGCATCTGGTACTAAATCTAGAGGTCATGTATTTGAATTGAACATATTTGAAGATTCTTATTTTATTCCAAAGGTTGATGATAGTTGGTTATGGCACATAAGATTTTGTCATGTTAGTTTCGATAACATTGTGAAGGAAAGTATGACAAAAGCAGTAAGAGATCAACCTAAAATTGTAAAGCCATCTAACACTATGTGTAGAGAATGTGTTATGGGGAAACAAACTAGAAGCACTTTCAAGAGAGAAGCTTATTCAGGAAATGGGAAGTTGGATCTGGTGCATATAGATCTGTGTGGTCCTAGAAGAACAAGATCATACTATGGTGAAAGGTATTTTATACTTTTTCTAAATGAATTTTCTAGAATGATGTGGGTTAGATATTTGAGAAAGAAATCTAAAGCATTTGACAAGTTCAAGTTATTCAAAGTGAAATTTGAGAATGAATCTGGTTTAAAGATGAAGTGTTTGAGATCAGAGAGAGGAGGAGATTTTACAATCAGAGTTGTTTAATACATACTATGAAGAAAATAGAATACATAGACATACTTCAGCCCCTAGAACTCCACAATAGAATGAGATAGCAAAGCGAAGAAACAAAACCATATTAGATATTGCAAGGACTATGTTGCTGGAATGAAATGTGTCACATGTTCATTGGAGAGAAGCAGTTGGCACTACTGAGTACACATTAAACAGAATTCATATTAGAGAAGGTACAAATAAAACTCCCTATGAATTATGGTTTGATCATGCGCCTATTGTGAAATATTTCAGAATATTTGGTAGTAAATGTTATATCAAGAGAGATGATGAGATAGGAAAGTTTGAGGCTAGAAGTGATGAAGGAATATTTCTTGGTTATTCCACTAAGAGTAAAGCATATAAATGTTTCAATCTGAGATTGAGGAAATTGATTGTAAGCACCAATGTGAGGATAGATGAAAAGTTTCAAATTCAGGAAAGAATATATGATTGTGGTCAGATAATAGAAATAAGAGAAGTTGCTTCTGAACTTGAAGGACCCTTGATGATCAAGAATTAGATTGAAGAAGAAGAACATGTTGAAGCTCCTAAGACATTGAAGACACCAAGGCATGTCAAGATAAACCATCTTGAAGATCAAATTATTGGTGATGCAAGCAAAGGCATGGTGACTAGATCTAGAGTTAGAGATGAGATGTGTTTGATTTCTCAAGTTGAACCAAAGACTACTGAAGAAGCATGTAGAGATGAATCTTGGAATAAAGAAATGGAAGAAGAACTAGAATAGATAAAGAAAAACAATACTTGGTAATTGGTTCCAAGACCTAAGAACAAAAATGTGATTGGCACTAAGTGGGTTTTCAGAAACAAGATGGATGAGGAAGGAAAAATGATAAGAAACAAGGCTAGGCTGGTATGTAAAGGCCACTCACAACAAGAAGGTATCGACTATAAAGAAACATTTGCACCTGTTGCTAGATTGGAAGTTGTGAGATGATTCCTTTCTTATCCTGCACATAAAGACTTTAAAGTGTATCAGGGGTCTATGCAGGATCATGGTATGCCAAAAACTAACGATGTGAAAAAATCAATTTTTCACTCTTCCAAAAGTGCACCCAAAAGTTTGTTGACTTTTGAGTAGGCTTGGGTGTCAGTACACTTGGCCAAGCCAAAAGCCAAAGCTAAAGAATTATCAGATGTCTGATAATATTTGATTTTGGACATATTTGATGTCCAATAATCTTGGATGTCCAATAATATCAGATATATGATATTCATCAGTCATAATATATTGTTGCTCGTGGCTGCGTTCAACATTTTCATTGTGAAAATGTTGAAGTAGTGAGAAGTTGAGCCCCTAAAATCACATATATGATACCTATCTGATATCATATTTGTTACAGTATACAAGGTAAGAAAAATTTTGTATTTTCACTCTTTTTTTTGGTTTTTGCATTGAAATTTATTCTTTTTTTAAAAAAACTAGGTTTTATATGATATTGTGTATTGTTTTTTAAAATTGATTATAAATTAGAGTTGAAATTTATATTGTTTATTCTATTTTTTTTTTGAATCAGAAATGGATTCAGACCAATCCAAAAACCCTCCATCTCAGTCCGCGAACAATCCAGAATCACCTCAAAACAATCCCCCGCCTTTAGAAGACCAACCGTTCTCAAACCCTCGACCGATACAGGATCTCATAAGAGATAATATAAATTATCTTAGAGGATATCAAAACACATATGTGAATATCCCCACGTTGCATCTCATGTTTTCCATGCTAAACTCCTTTATTGAGAGCATGGAGAAACTCACAGAACAACACAATGTTGCACTTCTTTGGCGTGAATCCATGCACGCCCAATATGATGACGGGCTTGACTGCGATCAAGTTATGGATCTAAACATAACAAAACATGACAAATGTAACATTTTTTTTTATTCCATAACCGGTTTAAAAGTGGACCCTAAAAAAACCAAGTTGTCAATTAAATGGTGTACCAAATGATGCAATACATGACAACTTTTGGGATCACTGATGGATGGTTTTTGATAGACCACCCCACAGCAATTTGGATGTCCTATTCTATTTCATTCAAAAATTATATGTTGAATTTGTGCTCGGTCACAAAGTCAGCTACTGGAGCATGAGACAGAACTAGGATGTGGGCTTAGAGGCTCCCCAGGATAGGCCAGGGGCACATCGGGAAAAATCCCACACATATGTCCCCCCTCCCAAGATTTCACCACCTCCCACTGTACAACATCCTAATATTATTGTCGAGGCCGACTCACAGGCTATTCAAGCCATTCACACCTTGAGTGATCTACTCATTAGGTAAAGTACGACATTGTTGCCTCCTCATACTGATGCTTCTAGCCCTTCCACATCCTCCATGAGCTCACATGTCTGTGTGCCTCATACTTGCGTTATGTTCAAGAATATGTGCTTGGGTCCCCTGAATGATAGTGATGCATATAACTATGTGTTCGAGGCAGACGATACTACACAACACACTACAGGCATTGAAGCACCCCATGGAGATGTGCATTAGGGGCATACAGATCCATGGACTCCTACTGTTATGGTAAGAGTAAACAATTAGCTTGTTACATTATATTTAATTTTAAACTTTCATATTTTTAATAGAATTTTCTTATAATGATTGCCCACTTATGTTTTTTATACATGTTTCATTTATGTCCAGTTGATGACAGAGGAGGAGATGGCATAGGTGGAGGGGTTTATGCTTTTGGCCATTTCATTTGGCCTTGACACTTCCATGGTACATATGTTTTAATGTACTCATTGGTTTCCTTTTATTATAATATTGTATACATGTATTTTCTAATTTTTATGATCATCTTATTACATACTGATGCAGGTTTCACCAGTTGCCACTGGAAGGCAATGTGAGGGGGTTCAGGTGTCTATTGTTGACAAGGGGAAGGTAATTAAGTATTTTAAATTGAGTAAGCATACATGTATACTTGTCACTTGTGTGTACTCATTTTTAATTACATGTTTTATTTGATAGAGGGTGGTGTCTGAAGATGTTGTGAGATCGGTTTTCCATGATAGAGTCACAGGCATCTCAATTCGCAGTGATAGCCCCACAATACGTATATTTCTAAATTTATTTGTGTGTAGTTTACTATCAAGTATATATTTAATATGATCAAATCATGATTGTATAAAACTTATCTGTTTGACTTTGTACGTCACCCCTTGTTTGAGGGAGGTACCATGCCAAGGGTTTGTATCACTGAAGACCCAACTGACATTTCCTAAAGAAATTTCAATAGAGGTAAGTTTTGATGTTAATTGAGTTATATTTAAAACATGTATTTTCTACCAAGGATTTAACATTAAATAGTATAAGTCTTACATCAATCTCATGTTTGCAATTATATATATAGGTCAGAGTCGACATTGGTGGCATTGACCCTTCGCAACTAAAGACATATATTAGGTCTCTTGACTGCATGAGGAGACCGAGAGGCGAGGTACATGAGAGTTCAATTTAAAAAAATATTTATTATTGTTGACTATGATTTTAAATTTTTATTTATTATTTGTAGAAACCATATAAATTAAGTAATCTAACTTGGACTTTCGTGTTTGAATGTAGGATCCATCAAATCCAAAGAGTAGTTTGAAGAGACTTCACTTTGATCATCCACCAGTAGAATAAAATTTCCTAGAAACATTTGTAGTTGAAATTCTTATGTTGAGATGCCATATGGCACAATTTGAGATGACGTATGCCATATTGTATCTAGACATGAACTAATTTTTTAAATTTTTGGAGATGGCATGTGCCACATTTTGTACAAAACTATTTCATATATACATATGTACATGTTCATTTCTAATTATTTTGTCTTTTTCATGTGTACTATGTATGTATCATTTCTATATTATATCTTTGGCATGTGTTGTATGTATGTATTATTTCCATATTATGTCTTTACATCATGCATTGTATTTATATATTTATGTTCATTTTTATATTATATATTTTCCATGCGTTGTATGTATGTATTATTTTCATACTACAGATCTTCATTCTCCATTAGCCATCTGGTGCACTGTACTTTTGAGAGCACGAAAATTTTGATTGCAAGATTCATGGTAGATAGGAGTGTAATTGATTAATATTTTGTCAAATGCATTATGTTATTTAACATTTATTTTACATGTTTTTATATGAAAGACTCCATTGTTGTGATGTTGGGATAACTAAACCTCTGATTTGGTTTTCAATCTCCTTCATTCATCCATGTGGCATGCCCACTGAGACAACCTTTGATCCTTTATAGATTTGGTTTTCATTTGATTAATGTTATTTTTTTGGTGTTACACCATGTTTGAATAGATCTAAAAGTACTTTTCATGCTTTGTTTGTAATCCTTGTAGTCAATGTAATGTGCTTCTTCATACTTCTTCATACTCCTACCATTCAATCATGCTCCAAACTCCATGTTATGCATCCTTCATTCAATAGGCTTCTACAACCAAAACCATCAACCTTGCTTTCATAGGTGATCATAGCTCCTCTAATGACCCCAACACACTTGTTTCACCCATATACCAAGCCACAAACTCTTCCTTGAAGACATTCTCTCTCCTTCACAAATCTATCTAGTCATACACTATCCTAGTAGTACAACAACAAGGGTTTTTAAATATTTTCTCAAAATAGTTCCAAACAACTCTTAAAACCACTCACATATCTAAATATCCTTTTTCAATCTCATTAACATATCTTAGAACTGACCCCTTGTGTTTTGGACCATCCTACTCAACTTTGCCACTGTCAGTGAACTAAGAGGGCTAATTCGACCACTTTTCCAAAGCAACTACTAATGCATCTTCACCCTAGACCTTAAGAATTTCAACAGATTCATAAAATGACCCTAAACTATGGATTCTATAACTAGTTTGATTATAATACCTCTCTAAGTGCAAAAGCCCTAATTTGCTTCTCAACAACCCCTAAAATCTAGGGCTTGGTCAATGTACAAGCTCCCAATACCATAGCCTCAAATAAATGGATGATTCACCATCCTTATACCATCCTAACATGGATTCAAACACAAAATCACCCCCTCCAATTACCAAATCCTCTGCTACTATAACCATGCACCATGCATGCAACCCTTCAATACTGTCAAACTCACTCATTCATCCATAATTTGGGGCTTTTGATGTTCCCAAGGATTTGAGACACATCATTTCATATTTGGGTGTTTTAGGACATAACTAACTACTGTCCAAGAGGGCGATTCTTTGGGTTAAGTTTATGATCTAGTTCCTTTGTAATTTTGCCTATTTTTGTGTATTTTTGAGGTCTCAAAGTTGTAACAGGAGGTTATTGTCTAAAACAACCTACATCTTTCTTTGCATATGTTGGCAATATTGATAAAGGGTTTTTGAAAATCCCATTTTTTTCCAAGTGATTTAGAAATTTTTGGAGTTAGGGGTTTTGGAAGGTCGTTGATGTCCTAAAATAATGAACTAGGTCTCTTAGCAAATTTCAAGAATTTTGTGCATAATCCATATAATCTGAATCCATAATTAGTTGATTCCCTCTAAATATGGTTGAATTAGGTATCTTGTGGCATTAGAAACCTTGATTTGAGCTGTTGGGTTGAAATCTCATTTTTAGTTAGTGCACCTTGGGAACACTTCGGTCTGACATGCGCCGGAATGTTCTTGGTGCTACATAAGAAAAGAAAGGTCTCCCCTAGTGTTTACCCAGCCAACTAGAGTCGATGGAGCTGACAGTTTGGTCCCATGATGAACGGTTTGAAAGATACACCATTGAAAAACTTTCAACTGAGCAACAATGTCACTTTTTGCACCAACCGAGATCTGGTCGCCAAATGGAATCAAAGTGGAATCTCCCAGAACTAAACCACATGCTTGTAGGCCTTCCGAAGATGGTCCTTGTGCACTTCATAGATCTTTGATTTCTCTCACGAGGTCTGAGATATGGATCTCCAAAAATTGCTGCCAAATTTGTCTTAGTGCACCTTGGGAACACTTCTATCTGACATGCATCGGAGCATTCTTGATGTTACATGAGTGAAGAAAGGTCTCCCTTAGTATTTATCCAACAATCTAGAGCTGATGGATCTGACAGTTTGGTCCCACGACGAACGGTTTGAAAGATGCACCATTGAGAAACTTTCAACTGAGCAACAATGTCACTTTTTGTACCAACCAAGATCTAGTTGCCAAATGGAATCAGAGTGGAATCTCCCATAACTGAGCCATAGGATTTTAGGCCTTCACAAGATGGTCCTTGTGCACTTCACAAATCTTTGATATCTCTCACAAGGTCCGAGATATGGTTCTCCAAAAATTGCAGCCAAATTTGGCTTAGTGTACATTGGGAACACTTCGGTCCAACATGCGCCGGAATGTTCTTTGCGCTATGCAAGCAAATAAATGTCTCCCTTAGTTTTTACCTAGCCAACTGGAGCTGATGGAGCTGATGTTTTGGTCCCACAATGAACATTTTGAAATATGCATCATTGAGAAACTTTCAACTAAGCAACAATGTCACTTTTTACACCAACTGAGATCTGGTCACCAAATGGAATCATAGTGGAATATCCTATAATTGAGCCACATGCTTGTAGGCCTTCCCAAGGAGGTCCTTATACACTTCATGGATCTTTGATATCTCTCATGAGGTCTGAGATATGGATCTCCAAAAATCGCTACCAAATTTGGCTTAGTGCACCTTGGGAACACTTCGGTCTGACATGCACCAGAATGTTCTTAGTGCTACGTGAGTAAACAAAGGTCTCCCTTAGTGTTTACCGAACCAACTGGAGCCGATGGAGCTGATGGTTGGGTCCCATGATGAACAATTTGAAAGATGCACCATTGAGCAACTTTCAACTGAGCAATAATGTCACTTTTTGCACCAACCAAGATCTGGTCACCAAATGGAATCAGAGTGGAATCTTCCATAACTGATATTTGTGCTTGTAGACCTTCCCAAGATGGTCCTTGTTCACTTCACAAATCTTGTATATCTCTCACGAGGTTCGAGATATGGATCTCCAAAAATCACTGCCAAATTTGGCTTAGTGCACCTTGGGAACACTTTGGTCCAACATGCACTGCAATGTTCTTGGTGCTACACAAGTGAAGAAAGGTCTCCCTTAGTGTTTACCCAGCTAACTAGAGCCAATGGATCTTATGGTTTGGTCCCCTAAGAAATGGTTTGAAAGATGCACCATTGAGCAACTTTCAACTGAGCAACAATGTCACTTTTTGCACCAACCAAGATCTGGTCAGCAAATGGAATCATAGTGGAATCTCCCAGAACCGAGCCACATGCTTTTAGGAATTCCCAAGATGGTCCTTTTTTAGTTCAAAGATATTTTATATCTCTCATGAGGTCTGATATATGGAACTCCAAAAATCGCTGCCAAATTTGGCTTAGTGCACCTTGGGAACACTTTGGTCTGACATGCGTCAGAATGTTCTTGGTGCTACATGAGTAAAGAAAGGTCTCCCCTAGTGTTTACCCATCCAACTAGAGCCAATGAAGCTTACGGTTTGGTCCCACCATGAACGGTTCTTGATGCTCTTGAATTCTTAGTGGTATGTGACTGGTAGAGAAGCATAGACTAGATGCTCGATTCCCCATAACTTTTGATGGGTATTGTTTCAAGAACCAAAAATGTATAAATGATATTCTCTCATGTGCTCCAAGGTATCCCAAGTTTTAAATTGGTCTAGTTCAATGTTTGATAGGTACTTCCTTCATTAAGTTCCCCAATTAGCCCTTCCAAGCCAAAGTGAGGGTTCGTAAGTTAGAGGAGTTGTCCAATGTTTCAAGACTTGTCCTTTTGGGAAACGTGCTTCCCCAACTAGTACTCTTTGATCACAAAATTAATTTCCAAGACCTTTGGGATATTTTGAAGTAAAACTAGAAAATGTGTTCTATATATAGATGAATTTTTCATGTAAATTTTTGAATTTTTGAAATTATACGGATCTATACTTTACTACTTTGAAAACATTCAACAAAGCCTTATATTTTATTGTACAAGAATTTATAAGACATCTTATCTAACACATTTGAAATAAATCCTTGACAATTTTTTGTCAAATATTTGCATTCTTGCATAGATTTCATCATTATACAAGTTTGATTATATCAATTTTATCAAAAGTCCGAGATATAGAATTTCAAAATCTTAGATACAGAACTATATATATCAAAATTTGAAGTGTCATTTCCACTCTTAAAGTGCATAATTTTAACACATGGTACTCGATGACAACTACATTCCAATCCCTACATTTAGAAGGCCCAAGAAAAAAATAAGTTTATAGGTCAAGCCAAAAATATTATGAATGTATAAGTAACTAAACGAACCAAAGAACATGACTAGCTAGTGCATAGTGAAGTTTACCATCCTAAAATATCTGGGCTAATCAAATGAACACCTCAATCTCATATATCTATCATATATGTATCCAACTGTACTTACAATCCACATACAAAACCAATTTTATTGGCCAAGTTTAAAGTAGAAAACTACAATGAACATGTATTGAGTGTAACCGTAATCAACATGGAAAACCTTACAGTGAGTTCCACTTACCTACTGAAGTGTGCCTGAAGGGTCCTCTCTCTACTTGAGGGTATCCAATATTTCTTCATGATCAGTAGTACTAATAGTCCAAAGTTCCTTTGTCTTTGGTTTTCATTGATGTTTCAGCAACTTAACATTGGCTGCTATAACAAGGTATGAATACATGAGAATGGTTTTGTGCTTCTCGTAGCCTTCAAACACGGGAATAACATTATTTCTAATCATGTATGTGCACAATGATGTTCCCACAAAAACATGTGATCCTATTGGATATGTGAACATATCATCATCTGTCATCGGTTGTGCAAGTTTTTGCTTTTCTCGTACACAATGCGCTAGCTAGTAATCTGATCTCTCATTATTCCCCTGTGGTGCAACCAATGCAAAAACATGTCCTGGATGTAGAAGATCTGAAAGATGGTCATATTCAAGGGAAAAATCCATGTCATAATTTATTATAGAGAGTGTGACAGATAAAGGAGTTAGATAATGTGGAACCCACGTATTGACCCACTCACTTGACTCACATTGATCCCACTCACACTGAAGACACCTCAGACAAAAACAAGCCAACTCTCATGTCCAAATGGTCCATGTACTAGCATGTGAGCTTCGAAATGAATGCATTTTTGAAGAATCTTTCACGCTTTAACAATCCAACCTATCTCCAATTGTGCCCAACTCAACCAACCAAACTAATCTCTGCACTGTTGAATCAAGAGTCCCCCCTGTGACAATGTTGAAGTACACCAATCAACAATAGAATGAGCATCAAGGAGTTCTACATCTGAAATCCTCAATTGCTCTTTAAATAGAGCTCTCTTTACACATGCACCTACTCCATCATGCTCCCCTTTTCCATGAATAGCCTCAAAAAAACTCCAAATATGAGGTACACCTCTCTCTTCATGCATTCTACATAACCAATAAAACATACGAGCATTTTTTAATTTACCTATGAAATTATCTTACCAAATGAGATGTCTATCCATAGAAATATCATTTTCCCACACCCACTCAAAATAGTTCTCAAAGCAATGTTGGACATGCTTGTGAGAGTGAGATCTATCATCGCTCATATAAAAATGGTATTCTCAGATTATATTTTGGTCATCTTTTGTACTACCAAGGGAATGTCTATATGTTATGTACACAAAAATAGCAACCTGAATAGAATTGTAATATTGAGCTTGCAACTCCTTTTGGCACTGCAATGTATAGTTCTCTGAAAATTCAATGACTGATATAATAGTGCCAATCGGGAAAGTGTCCTTACAAACCCTGAATTGTTGATCCAAGCACTGAGACCTATGACTATGCCTTGCATTCTTGTAAAAAATATTCTTCCTAAAATTTGAAATAAAATCAGCTACATTGCATTCTTTTGTAACCAACTCAAATCTAGAGCCTTCACCTCCACTTTTCAATGTATATTTAACGGTTTCATATAACTTATTTTGGACAATTATCTTTCCAAAATCATGATTGTAGCCCTCATGAAAACATGAAACAAACGTCACTAGATCACAACACTCTGAGCACTTGTCATTTAAGCAATATTGTCTATAAAAGAAACGTCCATTATCTCTATGACATAAAAAATGATCTAGCAAGTCTCTTGATGATTTTGGAAGAGCAATTGCACCACACTCCTCCAACATTTCACTAGTATGCAAAGTAAAATGAATGGATCGTAAAAATTCATGATGCATTGAAAACTCCACATGATATTTGCAACACCAGGTATTTTGAATCTTAAGAGGCACACAAAAAAAGGCTTCAATTCTTGAAAAGCTCTTTATGATATTTGCAATGTTGGATGTGTCTCACAAAATTTTTTGAACAACATTGTTTGACTCACCTCCAAATAATGTTTTGGATATGGGGTGCGGTCTCGAATGCCAATTTTCAACTTCAAGACATCCTTCACATTTGGTGACACTCTTGAGTTAGATTTCCAAAATAGTTGAATTTGATTCTTCACATCATGGGTAAGCTTGTTATTGCAACATGGAAGTATCCCACCATCAGCTGTTGTATCATTTTGAAGAGGATCATCAAGTCTTTCTCTTCTTGCAAGTGCTTTATCCAAATTTTTATGATTTAGGTTCAAGTCAACACAAGTTTGTCTCATCAAATGAGTCTTTCTCAAATGATGAATTACTAAGGAGTTTGTAACAACCCTCCTAGCGGCTCTCTTGTCTTTTTCCTTGGTAGTCTTCCCAATGGAATTGAGAGAACTTACAAGATTTCACACAATAATAGCGTTCCTCTCCTTTTTCTTGTTCACACAAATCTTCAATTTGGCTAGAATAGGTCTCATCTTCTGCATCTTTAACAACTGCATAAACAATTGACATTTCTCAACCAATGTCTTGTGGCTAAAAAATTGATCAAAAAGTTTTGAAAGCAACAACCAAATGGTTCTTTCTGATCGCTTGCCATCAAAATTACTCATTATGTTCTCATCAATTTCAAGTAACCATTTTGTTGTTCTTGAAGGTCTCAAATTTGAAGTTTGTATTTATTCCTCACAAGGGACTTCATTTCTCATATAATTTGGAGATGTATAATGTTGATTTGGTTCTTTTGCACTATTATCATTGTCAATTCCTTCATATTCAAATAGTGGATTGTCATTGTCAATGTCCACACTTCCATTGTCCACATCTACATGTTCATTTTCAAAACCTACATTTTCATCTTCAATCCCTACATTCTCA
>MU226150.1:475276-494428 GCA_018584345.1 Thuja plicata | reverse complement strand
TAGGTAATGGGGTCTTCCTAGGGGTCCTCATACGTGATAAGGTGTACTAGGACCCTAGGGAAGACTACATGAACCCTTTTAACACATTGGAATGCTCAATTGTGTTCTAAGGGATCCTATTACTGTAGGGAAGACCACATGATCCCATTTTAACACACTTGAGTGTTCTAATGTGTTAAAAGGGGTTATGGGGACTTCCTAGGGGTCCTAGTATGCCTTATCACGCATTAGGACCCCTAAGAAGACTCCATGACCCCTTTTGACACATTTGAATGCTCAAGTGTGTCCTAGAGGGTCGTAGGAAGTCCTCATGACCCCTTTTGACACATTTAAACACTCAAGTATGTCCTAAGGGGTCAAAGGACCCCTTAGGACACACTTGAGTGTTCTAATGTATCAAAAGGGATCATGGGGACTTCCTAGGGGTCCTAGTATGCCTTATCATCTGTTAGGACCCCTAGAAAGTCCCCATGACCCCTTTTGATAGATTAGAACACTCAAGTGTTTCCTAAGGGGTCCTACAACCCTTTAGGATACACTTGAGTGTGGAAATGTGTCAAAAGGGGTCATGGGTACTTCCTAGGGTCCTAATGCATGAAAAGGTGTATTAGGACCCCTAGAAAGTGCCCATGACCGATTTTGACACATTAGAACACTCGCGTGTGTCCTAAGGTGTCATACGACCCCTTGGGACACACTTGAGTGTTGAAATGTGTCAAATGGGTCATGGGGACTTCCTAGGGGTCCTAACGCATGATAAGGCGCACTAGGATTCCTAGGAAGTCCCCATGACCCCTTTTTACACTTTAGAACACTCAAGTGAGTCGTAAGGGGTCCTACAACCCCTTAGGAAACACTTGATTGTTAAATGTGTCTAAAGGGGTTATGGGGACTTCCTAGGGGTCCTAACATATGATAAGGCATACTAGGACCCCTAGGAAGTCTCCATGACTGCTTTTGACACATTATAACACTCAAGTGTATTCTAAGGGGTCCTATGACCCCTTAAGACACACTTGAGTGTTTAAATGTGTCAAAAGAGGTCATGTGGAGTTCCTATGACCCTTTAGTACATACTTGAGCATTCAAATGTGTTGAAAGGGGTCATGGAGTCTTTCTAGGGGTCGTAAGACGTAATAGGACTCCTACGAAGACCCGATGACTCCTTTCAACACATTTGAATCCTCAAGTGTGTCATAAGGTGTTGTAGGACCCCTTAGGACATACTTAAGTGTTTTAATGTGTCAAAAGGGGTCACGGGATCTTCCTATGGGTCCTAGTACATCATAAGGCATACTAGGACCCCGAGGAAGACCCATGACCCCTTTCCATATATTATAATGCTCAAGTGTGTCAAAAGTTGCCTACGACCCCTTACGACACACTTGAGTGCTCTAATGTGTCAAAAGTGGTCATGGGGACTTCTTAGGGGTCCTAACATGTCATAAAGCATACTAGGACCCCTAGGAAAACCCCATGATCCCATTCGACCCATTTCAATGCTTAAGTGTGTATCAAGGGTTCCTTCAACCCTTTAGGACACACTTGAGCATTCAAATGTGTCGAAAGGGATCATGGGGTCTTCCTAGGGGTCCTAATCTGTGATAAGGCATACTAGGACCCCTAGGAAGTTCCCATGACCCCTTTTGACACATTAGAACACTCAAGTGTGTCTAAAGGGGTCCTACGACCCCTTAGGACACACTTGAGTGTTGAAATGTGTCAAAAGGGCTCATGGGTACTTCCTAGGGGTCCTAACACATGATAAGGCATATTAGGACCCCTTGGAAGCACCCATGACCCATTTCAACACATTAGAGCACTCAAGTGTGTCCTAAGGGGTCATATGACCCCTTGGGACACACTTGAGTGTTGAAATGTGTCAAAAGGGGTCATGGGGAATTCCTAGGACAAACTTGAGCATTCAAAAGTGTTGAAAGGGTTCATGGGGATTTCCTAAGGGTCCTAGTACACCTTATCATGCGTTAGGACCCCTAGGACATGTGCATGACCCCTTTCAACACATTAGAACACTCAAGTGTGTCGTAAGGGGTTGTAGGACCACTTTCGACACACTTGAGCATTATAATATGTTGAAAGGGGTCATGAGGACACACTTGAGCATTCCAATGTGTCCTATGACCCCTTGGGACACACTTGACCCTTAAGAATGTTAAAAATAGGGAAAAATGAAAAGAGCACTCACAAGAATGAGAGAATACACTTGAAATATTGAACTATTAGAAGCATAGAGTGTGACTCTAGATTAGCCAATGCTTCACTTGATATTTTTCAAAGAAACACAATCTCCTCTTCTACACTATCACTTTGTTTCGCTTCCTCTACACACAAGATTACAATCCCTTTTTGCATTTGTTGTATTATTCCCAATTTCTATCTCAAGGCTTGGATAATTTGACCCAGTTGATTTTCCCCCTCTTCTCACAATAATCTCATCTCTTCTCATAGATTTTAAGTAATTCCAAATTGTTTCTCACCCTTTTCCCTAAGTATTTCATTTTCTTCCTCCACCCCGTGAAGTTTGTATAAAAGACAAGTACATGGTAATCTTCACAGTATTTAGGAGGCACAATTATTGGAATTATTGGAATGATGTACTGAGAGGGGAGGGGTGAATCAGTACCTTTAAAACTTTTTATGTGGTTGGCCCATTAACCTTTGTGTCATCAGATTTGTGTATTCCTATCTATCTATTTATCTTTCTTTATTTATGCGAAATCATAATATAAGTTCTTTGCATGTGTAAACATTCAAGAAACATACATGAAAATAAATAACCCATACCACATGATATGATATCGCAAAAAACTCCTGTTAGGAAGTAAAAACTATGGTGCGAATGTCTACCCACAAAACTTCACTATCTGCAGATAAGAAGGGACCCGTTTAAGGCTTACAATTTGATCACTTCTGATGATCTACCGTGTTAGGAGTATTAGAGTGGAGACCTATTAGGATATACTTCATTTCAAGCTTTAGCAACACTATTAGGTGTGCACTCTATTAAGAGATTTATCAAAGAATAGTTAAGTCCACCTTCTACAAAAGGATTTCTAATGTGATGCACTTGTTAGAATGCAACTACATTGTAAATGTTGATTTGATAGTATATGCAATCTCTAATTGCCGATAACAAATCCTTTAAAGCTTACAATGTATATGTAATCACCTTGAGTGATTTGAATAATACCTTGTCTCTGCTCGTCGGTAGCCTTGTCTATGTTTTTGATAACTAATATATTCTATTTTTGAACTTTGCATGAATTCTCTTCTGTTGCTTAGATGCTCTCCATGGCTACAATCATTTTTCAACTCTTTTTTCTTATTACAAATAATTGAACATCTATTTATTCTAGTTTCTTGGTCTATTCCTAATTCACACTTTTCAAATTAACTCTAGATCCAAGATTTACAACTTGACCTTGATCTTTAGTTAGTTATGTTTTAGATCCATTAGGATGCTTTAAAACATTTACAATATTCTTGCTTGACCCTCAAGTAAAGTTTTAAAACAAATAAAAACTCTAAAAAATAGAATTACAATGTTTTATCTGCGTGGAAAGTTAGATCCACTTTTTGTGGGTTCTGTAACTGACTACTGGTTCTGATGGTCGGATTTCTCTATCAGTCTATCGATTTTCTTTCATTCTTTTCTTTGTTAGTTTTCTTCTTCGTCAGTGTCCCTTAATTGAGCTATTCATCAGGTTCCTTCCTTTTCTACAGTGTCGACGATGTTCACAAAACTATACCTTCGATAATGTCATTTATGCTTTGTTGTCAGTTGAACTCTTGTTAGTGTTCGTCAGGAAATTCTATGCTTAGCATTTTCACAATAGACACTGTCATCTTTTTGACTATGCTTGATGTCCGTCAGTTGTCCTTATACTGATGACCTTTATCATTTTTTTTCACTTTAAATATACTAATGGAAAAATAAAGTGTCACCAATCTCCCCCTTTGACATTAGTATCAAAAACTGATATGTGCAACATACTTGATGTATTAGTATGTACACCTGTGTATACTTCTTCCTTAGTCATGAAATGACTCCCCAATGCATATGCCAGTAAGTGTAAGTGTATGTACATATAATTGACTTCTCCTTTCCTTTTTCTAATATATTGTACATATCTATCCTTGTTGTACATACATTATACATATCCTTATCTCTTTTCTTCTAAAATAGTATATTGTACATATGTATTATACATTCCTCCTTTTTTGATAATGAGGGAAAAGGTACTTACAACTTGTCAAAAATGAGAGAGTGTGAGGCTTTGATTTCCTCCATCATCTTCTCCCATTTCTCATTCAAATTTTCAAGAGCCATGTGCTCAAGCTATATCATTACATGCATGTCATATATGTTGTCTACCATAGGAATTTTTGGGGTTGAGATTAGATTTCTTGCATTTGTTATGTGTTGTTGCAGACTGGTGAGGTTTGGTAGAATGTGAGCTTGTAGCTTGGTAAACTCATTTCTAAACTATGTCTCTACATCCCATATCTCTTGTCTCAATCTGTTTACCTCTGTGATCTTGTCATGATGTATTTTAATAGTGTTTGCATCAGAGGTTAAACTTTGTGCACTAGCTATCAGATTTGAATCTAGTTGGGACAACTTTTCACTATTTTATTTTGTGAAATTTTCCAGTGTACACAATTTCAGAACTAAGGTAACAACTTTAGCAATCATAGGTTCTAATTGACTTGCTAATTCAGAGAGATTTAACTTGTTCTCTTCCACTTCTTGGTTGATCTTCTCAACTAATTTGTGTTGATATTTCATCTCTGCCTATTCTTCCATTGTCTTCTCCAAATCTACATTTTGATTGGTGATGGCATCGATAAGAACTACAATTTGCTCCATGACTGATATGTCATTCTCAACTTTTATATCAGGAACAAGTTGATGAAGTATGTCCCTAGCTTTATCAAGTGCTTGGGGCTCCCTATGTGCCTTTTTCATTTTCTCTTGAATTTCTTTCCTCTGACATATCACTCCAAAATTTTGAAGTGCGTCAGTATCTAAAGTAGATACATCCCACTTGGGTATTTCAATTACCTCATCAAGTGTTACTTCCAATATGTCTTTCTTCATTACTTTCTTCTTCTTCTTCTTCTTCTTTGGCTAGGAGATAGATTGGTGTACTACCATTTGGAGACCTTGAGATTGGATCGATTTGGTAGGTGAAGGTCAAGAAGATGAAGCATCTTGTTGCTTCTGTTCAGAGTCCACCGATTGGTTTTGTAAAGATGTCTCTTCAATGGCCTTGGGTGTATCAATAGATTTATCTTCCTTTTCTTTCATGCTCTCATCTTGCTTAACTTCTTCACTCTTTTCTTTCTCTTCATCCTTTCTCAATGTTTAATCTATTTTAGTATCTTCTCCTTTGTCTTCTCCAGTAGACACCTTTTGCTGAGTGTCGGTTGCATCCTTCATCTCAGTATCTATATATTTTTGAGTTTCCAATGTATCTTTATTTTCATCATTACCCATGTCCTTGGGTATATCATCATCTTTCTTAGATGATTTCTCTTGAATTGATTCAATATCAATAGAGCTTGTATCAACATTTTCATGTTGGTCGGTGTATTCACCTCTGTAGTGTCAGTTTGTGTATCATGTCCATCGGTATTACCCTGTGCAACATTGATATCTTCATCTTTTTTCACCTCTTATGCAGGGTCTTTTAGTGTCACTGATGATTTTATGCAACCATGTTTCATCATTGATAGCTTTAGTTATGTTACCTTTTATTTTCAATTCTTCTTTGGTAACCTCTTCTTCATTACTCAAGTCAATAAGAATTGGACTTGGTGGAATTTGGATTTCTTCACTCTGAGTTTTTTCAAGAGTAGTGTTGGGCAATACCTCATCTGCAACTTCAATATTCTGGTTGTTAGTTGCCTCACTCTCTTCTCTTTCCAATTCCACTGATGAGTCATCTTTTGCATCCTTAATGATGATGTGTTCCCTTTCTGGGCTAGCTTCCTTAATGGGCTTGTTAAGTATCTTGTACCACTTTTTAATGCTGTCTTGATCTAACTCAATTACCTTATTCTTGAGAAATTTGTATGCTCTCATTTTGGGTGAGAACTCCTTTTCATAGTTCTTCATCAGTTCACTTATCTCTTCCTTCTTTGAATCTGAAAGCATAAGAGTAACAAGTACTCTTTCTCTTATCTCTTTTTCCTGATGTAGTGCAAATGTCCATCTTGCAGACAATCTCCCTGATAGTTCCTTGGGAACATCATATTCTGAGAATTGTAGTGGAACATAATGGTGTTTGCACATTTTAGCTATTATAGCTTCTTCTATCTTGTTTTGATCCTCTGGATCAAATTTCAACCATTTCCTAATGTTAGGATAAGAAATAGATGGTGATTCTGAGATGTTTTTACATATTTCATCAATTTTCTTTGGAATCAAGGGTTCTTTCCCTTTTTTCATATCTATGTCAGCTTCATCCATAGCTGAGTCATCTAGATCCTATTTTATTCTAACCCATTTCCTCCTTTTGGTCTATTTATCCTTTGCTGAGACCAATTTTCTCTTGTAGGTTCTCACTTTACCTTTCTTTAGTGGTGAAGGAGTTGTTTCCTTTGCAGTTTTTCTTCTTGTTCTTGAAGCGGTTGTAGTTCTTGCTTTCTTAGGTGGAGGAGGAGGTGGTGAATTTGACTGTGTTCCCTTTGAGTCATTATTTTATGTATCTTCACCAATAGGTGACTGACCCTTGGTTTGTTCCTCCTTTCCTTTTGTTTCCTCTTCACCTTCTTCTATAACTAAAAATTTATGGGTTAGGTTTTTACCCATTTTATTCTTCTTGTTTACAATTTTCTTGATAGCAAGATCTATTTTGATCTTTGTTTTGGTTTCTTCATAAGTGCCAAATCTTTCTTTCTTGTTGTCCACTAGCTCATTTAATAGTGCCTTGTTGCACTTAGTAGCTTGTCATGTTTTGATCTCATATTCTAATGGTGATAGCCAGGATTTCCTAGTTACTACTGGTTTGATATAGTTAAAATCAATATCTACCATAAAACATATGTCCTCTTTGTGTTCTTCGATCAAACTCTCAGGTATCCTAGTTCTAGGTTGCATATTTTCCTTAATACCTTTGAAATATTCATTCATGAGGTCATCAAAATCTATCCCTAATGACTCTATACGCTCACATATCTGTATGGTTACAGGTTTTCTTGTGTCCCATACTACTTTTCCTATGGAAGGAAAGTATTCTTCAAAGTAAAATAATATGCACATAATGAGGGAACCAAAATTACAAGTGTTTTTCCTTGAAGATCTTATGGTGTTCATGTTGTCCTCAAGTTGATTCAACAAAATTTCTGCAAGATCCATCTTCTTTCCCAGTTTTATGATCTTGTAGGTTGTGCTCATAGCAGTGCTTGCTATGTTGTTCATTCTGCTAGCCTAAAATATTTTGTATCCTACCGCACATGCACCAAACTTGAGTTCCTCGTCGGTGATAGTGCTGACCTTGAGACCTCTCTTGTCTGACTTTGCACCAGTTAGCTTTTCTACTTCCTTCAAGGATGGGTGCTTGTGAGCTTGTGGCTTGTCGGTTGTGGGATATCGAGTAACCGTATGAATAACATATTTTATTATTCATTTTGGCTCATTAAGCCATAATGTTTGGTTATGCATTCTACTGAGAACTATCTGTATTCATTCAGTTTTAAAAACCCTAGGAAAATGTAATGCATTACACAGACCTTTCACTTCTAGATGCTTGTGCTCTTCTTTCAGGTTTCCAGCTTCATCACATAGTGCTTTTTAGGCAATGTCTAGGTCTAGATCTCCTAATTCTGAGATCTTGCAATGAATATAGGACCTTACATCCTCTACCAGCAAAACCCTAGGTGGGATTCTGGAGAATTCTCAGGAATCATCAGGTTGTGATGCAATTTATGGGTGTAACATGTATTTAGGTTCAACACAAGTGTTGTTGCTAATAAGATCAATCATTTTCTTCTTATCCTCTTTCAATTTTTCAATTCTTGAAGTAGATGCCATCATTTTCAAAAATTTAGGGATTTCTCTAACTTAAACAGTGCGGTCGGTGAATGTAGGTACTTACTGAATCTCTGTGATCGCTTGTTAATCCTTTGAGTTGTGTTTTAATCTTGCTGAGATTTCACTTCAATCTTCTTACAATTGCTCTGATTAGCTCTACTTGGTTGCTTAAAAATCATGGGTGCAAAATGAGTTCTTCTATCGTGTTTTATAACTTTTGTGCCCTAAGTTATCATTAATGCCCAACAACTCATCAGTATACAAAGACTGATTTTTTCGGTTGAGGCATAAACAACATCTTCAGTGTAGGCACAAAGTGTCCGGATTACTAGTAGCTTTGGTGACTTCACCGATGATTGTTGGTAAAATGGTGATGACAACTTCTGTTGGCTCAAGGATCACCAATGTCCATCAGTTTACACTTAGCGACTTGGCTTTTGTGTAATGACCAAAACATTTTGGTAAGTAATGTCAACTTTTTTGTGTGTGTTCACTGATGCTAATTTGTACCCATTAACCGATGGCTGGTTTTCAATAATATTACAAGTAACAATATAGTGCATCTTCAATAAGGCTAATTTTTCTGTATGATCATTATGTAATGGAACCGATGCATAATATAACTTGTCATAATGCATTTCCATACTTACTTGTGTAACTTAGTTGGAAATGGTGATGCCACCAGATCCATTGGATGGGGCATCATCATTTGTATTGCTTGTTCCAGCACCTTCAGTGTTTTTATCTTTTACCCACATCTAGTTTCTCATCTTCTTGTTATCATCAATGATGTTTCCATTGGGATAAGTGCTTGTTTCTGTCAATCAGTCTTTGCAATCTTTTATCACATGTCCAACCTTATGACAATGTAAACATGCCATACCTAGATTGAATCATCCTCTTGGTCTTCTAATCAATTTTCTCATATAGTTGGCAAATATATGACCAAACCTTCCACATACTGTGCAATTTACCCAGTGTTATAGTCCCAAACATATGAGTTACCAACTCTTGTCGATTTATAGAAATTATCAAGTTCTTTTGGTGTCCATGCCTTCTTGTTATTTTTCTAGCACTCCTGATGTGTATGTCCATTTATTTTGCAGGTAGGACAGTATTTGTCCATGTAGGTTTCCTTCTTTGGATTTCTCAACTTGGATCTGCATTCATATGCCTTGTGTCCTTTCTTGTGACATTTATAACAATTACCAATGAAAGTAGATTGTGATTATGTCAATTTATTTCTACAAATGTTTGAGGTGTGGCCTGGTTTTCCACAGTGATTGCATGACAGCTTCTTGGTTCTTGGAGTTGCATAAACATTCCTTTGATCTAATTTATTAGATGATTCTCCATTGTTGGTGTACCCTATTCCTGTGTAGTTGTTGACTCTTCTTTGTCTGTCAAGGAAATCATCCATTATTTTATTGATATCTTCAACTTTCTTGATTAATTCATTGTGTTGATTCTAAATTCTGACTTCATGCTTTAGATTCTCATTCTCTTCCCTTAGCTCACCGATGATCTGTATTTTTTCAATAAGTTCAGTATTTAATCTCTTTGCGTCTTGACTCATAAGAATAATATGGTTGGTAATCTCATGGTGATGATCAGTAAGTCTTTGAATCTCTGATTCTTTTTCTTGTAGCTTCTCTATAATTTTCCTCCTATCATCAATAGCCAATTTTCTCTCTGATTCAGCTTTTCTTGAATCATTCATGACATCAATAATTTTTACCATTTGAGTCTCTTGACTGATTTGCAGCATTTTTATTTGCTCTGTCAAATGTAGATTGACTTCTTATAGACTTGTGATATCTTCTACTGATGTGTTTGATGCTTTTCTTGTTGATGATTCAACTGTATTGAAGTTATCTTGAATCTCCTCTTCTTGATAATCTTTCTCATTAAGCCTAGTTTCCATAATCTTTCTTTCATCAAGCAAATTTCTCATGCTTACTCTCGCCTCTTTTTACTTCTCATAGTCAATCTAAATTTTTAACTACTCATTATCAATAGACTTGTCTAGTCTGTACTTATCCATTGTGTTGATCTTTTCTCTTAATTCTTTAAGCTTTTCAAGAAAGAGACTTAGCTCTGATACCAATTTTTGGAATTATTGGAATGATGTACTGAGAGGGGAGGGGTGAATCAATACCTCTAAAACTTTTTATGTGGTTGGCCCATTAACCTTTGTGTCATCAAATTTGTATATTCCTATCTATCTGTTTATCTTTCTTTATGTATGTGAAATCATAATATAAGTTCTTTGCATGTGTAAACATTCAAGAAACATACATGAAAATAAATAACCCATAACACATGATATGATATCACAGAAAACTCCTGTTAGGAAGTAAAAACTGCGGTGGGGATGTCTACCCACAAACCTTCACTATTTGAAGATAAGAAGGGAGTCGGTTAAGGCTTACAATTTGATCACTTCTGATGATCTACACTCTTAGGAGTATTATAGTGGAGACATGTTAGGATCTACTATGTTTGAAGCTTTAGCAACACCGTTAGGTGTGCACTCTGTTAAGAGATTTATCAAAGAACTGTTAATTCCACCTTCTACAAAAGGATTTATGATGTGATGCACTTGTTAGAATGCAACTACATTATAAATTTTGATCTGATATTATATACAATATCTAATTTCTGATAACAGATCCTGTAGATCTTACAATGTATATGTAATCACCTTGAGTGATTTGAATAATACCTTGTCTCTGCTAGTCGGTAGCCTTGTGTGTGTTCTTGATAATTGATATATTTTGTTTCTAAACTTTGCATGAATTCTCTTCTACTACTTAGATTCTCTTCATGGCTAAAATCATTTTTCAACTCATTTTTCTTATTACAAATGATTGAACATCTATTTATACTAGTTTCTTGGTCTATTCCTGATTCACACTTTTCAATTTAACTCTAGATCCAAGGTTTACAACTTAACCTTGATATTTAGTTAGTTATGTTTTAGATCCATTAGGATGCTTTAAAAAATTTACAATATTCTTTCTTGACCCTCAAATAAAGTTTTAAAACAAATAAAAACTCTAAAAACAGAATTACAATGTTTTATCTGACGTGGAAAGTCAGATCCACTTTTTGCAGGTTCTGTAACTAACTGTCAGTTTTGATGGTCAGGCTGCTTTGTCAGTCTATCAATTTTCTTTCATTCTTTGATCTGTTAGTTTTTTGCTTCATCGGTGTCCCTTAATTGAACTGTTCATTGGGTTCTTGCCTTTTCTTCTCTGTCGGCGATGTTCACAAAACTGTACTGTCGGTAATGTCCTTTATGCTTTGTCGTCAGTTGAACTCTTGTCAGTGTTCGTCATGCAATTCTATACTTAGCATTTTCACAATAGACATTCTCATATTTTTGGGTATGCTTGTTTTCCATCGGTTGTGCTTATACCAATGACCTTTATCATGTTTTTCACTTTAAGTATACTAATGGTAAAACTTATTGTCATCAACAAATTGGTAATAATTGGAGCAGTAGGATTAGGACCCCTTGGGACACAATTGATTATTCCAATGTGTCAAAATGGGTCATGGGGACTTCCTAGGGGTCCTAACACGTGATAAAGTGTACTAGGACCCCTAGGAAGTCCCCTTGACCCCTTTCAACACATTAGAACACTCAAGTGTGTCCTAAGGGGTCGTACGAGATCTTGGGACACACTTGAGTTTTGATATATGTTGAAAGGGGTCATGGGGACTTTCTAGGGCCCCTAACACATGATAAGGCATGCTAGGACCCCTAGGAAGTTCCCGTGACCCCTTTCAACACATTAGAACACTCAAGTGTGTCCTAAGCGGTCCTACGATCCCTTTAGACACACTTGATTGGTCCAATGTGTCGAGTGGGGTCATAGGAAGCTGCATGACAGACCTTCCTGCAGATATGTCCACAAAATTCAAACTTCTTCATACATCGTGCCTTGCAAATCCAATTCTCACATGTCCTCCATGATGAAATTTCCTAGGACAAAGATGACCACAAATTAATTTTTCTTTGCACATTTCCTGTTGCAAAAGCTCATACTTCCATCACCATACCTCCTTAAATCATGAGAGTTGGTAACAACATGTCCAACATCATCTGGATGTTTAGGACAATATAGTGGTATTCCATTACCAACATACCCATTATATGTAAAATACTTTATGATATCACTCCACACTGAAGAATTGTTTGAGACTAGCTTGGCATTTCCAAAGACATAAAGACCAATTCTAGCCCTAAAAAATCCTAGTTCTATTTGGAATGTTAAGAAATCCTATATTTTCTAATGTTTTTACATTCAAATTAGGAATTCAATGTTTCTTGTACCAAAGAAAACAATATGATATCAACTCTCTTGTTCCTGGTCAAGAGTACATTTTCTAAGAATTGAGCTCTGAGCTCTAGATCCTAACTTTGCTAGAATTTTCTCGTATTTATATATTCCCTCCAAAAATTGATCCAGAGCTCTGTTAGTAAAGCACACGATGAGAATGGGACCAGAGGAATTTGAAATATTATGAAGCAAATCCTTTATAATTTTCAACCCGGTAAATGTTTTTCTAGTGCTAGGAGGGCCCTGAATAATGGCCAATTTTTCGGTGAGCTCATGATTAATGGCCGCCTCCTGACTATCATCAACAAAATCATATTTGCAAACTTGTTTCCAATCAAAATTAAATTGAAGCTGATTTGTTTTGGCTTCCAGATAAACTAACTGATCTATAAACAAAATATTGAATGAAAGACCAAATTCTAAACCATCTTTACCTCCTCTCATCCCCACATATTCAACAGAGTTATAAACCTAAAAATTAGAGGAGCCTTTCTACTCAACAAACTCCCATTTTTTCTTGTAACTCCCTCTAACTTGGTTCACACACTCCAAATAAGCTTCAAGTAAATCTTATCTTATAACCCTGAACTGGGTGTGTAAATAATTACATATACATTCTCATATGGCTCTGTAGTTCTCTATTTATAGGAATACAAGATTCTCGATCTACGCCATCATTTCGCAAGAGTTCCATGGCAGGAGGTAATATATGGGTTGAGAGAGAGAGAGAGAGAGTTCCTACTCCCTCTCTCTATAGTTCCTTCTCTCTCTCTCTCTCTCTCTCTCTCTCTCTCTCTCCTAGGTATTATTTTTATACTATACATATTAATAAATAATTAATACTAATATTATACTATTATAAAATAGAGAAATAAATAATAATATAATACTAATATTTAAATAATTATATAATACTAATAGAGAAATAAATAATAATCTAATATTAATATTAAAACAAATGAAATTTATAATATATAAACTAAAACTCATAAAATTGAAAAATTGAAAAAACTTGAATCATAAAATTTTGAAATCAAAATGTTTTATTTGGGCGGGAGATATCAGAAAGATGATAATATTAGATATATGATAATATCAGATATACAATAATATCAAATATACGATTAGGCTTGGTAGTTGCTTTGGGTTTTGTCTTTCCAATGCCAAACATGGTTGGTGAACCTAAATGATGTGTTCACCATATTTCCTCTGATCTACAGACTTAGACAATGTAGCTGACAACATTTTTTTTACCCAAAATTGATGAAACAAAAAGGGTTTCTTAAAGATGTTATCAACTTTACATCAATATAATCGATGTCAGAATTTGAGTTCAGTAAGTAATTATTACTTATTTTCTAGTTGAGATATCTCTAAAGTCCTGATTGACATACTGATTGAAAAATAACCATAACTTTCAAATGGTTTAACCTTTTTTAAATATGAAACATGCATCACATTCTATTATTTTCCTACTATAAGAAAAAAGAAAAAGTTTGCAATTTTGTAAAGTTTAGAATTAGTTAAGGTGGTCAGACACAAGACTTTTTTTTATTTTGAATAAGTTGTAGAAGAAAATTCATAATTATTTATTTATTTGTTAAAAAATTACACAAAAGTATGCGTCACATCTAGCCATGAGTCTACTACATATATTTAGAATATTATGAAAATATATCATCATTTGATTGTGATTAAGGTGGTCAGACATACACGTACTTTTTTATCTTTTTCTTGAAATTTTCGTACTACTGCATTGAAATCTAAAATATTGAATAATTAGATTAATTTTTTTTAGACAAGGGCTAGTATTTTAGAAACTACATTCAATTTCCTACAGATTCTGTTCTTACAACTTTTTCACATAAGGTTGATAAGATGTTAAACTTTTTATGTCAAGTTGACTAACCCTGATTTTTCTGAATTTTCACTACCACTTAAGGCCATAGCTTGGTATACCATGATCCTGTACATACCCTCATATGGATGTGAAGTCAGCATTCTTGAATGGTGATCTAGAAGAAGAAGAAGTGTACATTGAGAAACCTGATGGTTTTCCTTTGACAGATGGTGAAAACATGGTTTTTAGACTAAAGAAGGCACTGTATGGACTGAAACAAGCACCAAGGACATGGTATGCAAGACTAGATAAACATCTACTTTGTCTTGGTTTCTAAAAAGGTAATGCAGATAGTAATTTTTATTTAAGAACTGATGAAGATGGAATCTTAATTATAAAAGTTTTTGTTGATGATATCATTTTTGGAGGCAATGATAAAATGAGTAAGAAGTTTTCTAAAGAAATGGAGAATGATTTTGAAATGTCAATGATTGGTGAGATGAATTTTTTTTCTTGGTTTGCAAATTAATCAGAGTAAGAATAAAATTTTTATATCTCAGACCAAGTTTCTGAAGGAAACATTGAAGAAATTTGGAATGGAAGACTGTAAACCTATTGGTACACCCATGGTGACCAGGAACAAACTGACTAAAAGTGATGAGACTCAAAGTGTTGGGCAGACTAAGTATAGATAAATGATTGGAGGTCTACAATATCTAAAATGTACTAGACCAGATATTACCAATGCAGTTGGAATTGTGGCTAGATATTAGGCAGATCCTAAAGAGACACATTTTGCTGCTGTGAAAAGAATTTTCAGATATTTGAAATATTAATTATGGTATGAAAAATCTAATGATTTTACATTGCACGCTTTTACTAATGCTCATTGGGTAGGTAATGTGGATGAAAGGAAGAGTGCAAGTGGTGGTGCTTTTTTCCTTGGGAAAAGACTGGTTTCTTGGTTGAGAAAGAAGCAAAACTATATTGCTCAATCTACTACTGAGTCAGAGTATGTTGCTGCTGCAATAAACTGTACACAAGTCATTTGGATGAAAGAAATGTTGAAGGATATTGGAATAATTTTCAAAGAACCCATGATTATCCATTGTGATAACACCATCACAATGAATATGTTAAAGAATCTTGTAATGCATTCAAAGACTAATCATATTTCCATCAAGTACCATTTCTTGAGGGAGAAGGTAGTAGATATAGAGATTAAACTGGAGTATATTAGCACCAAGGAACAGATAGAAAATATATTCACTAAACCTTTGCCAAAATATGATTTTAAAGATCTTAGAGGCATGCCTGGGGTGATGGCCCCTCCCTGTGACGACTAAAATGATGCATATATGCATCAGTCTAGTAGATCTCAGAGCTATATCATTCTCTGGACTTGATGTATGGATCTACTCCTTAGGGAGAGTGATCGCAGGAGAATGCTATGGAGTACATTTGGGTGATCTTGCACCTAGCTGATTGGACATGAAGATTTGAAAAGGATTTCAGAAGACTAAAAATGAGTTATGGCACACTTGGCTATTTCTGCCAAAGAGGGACGAAATCTATGTGAAAATCCCTTCTGTTTTGGGGAAATTTGTGTTGAGGATATTGAAAAGATTGTATTGAGAGAGAGTAATTTTGGGTTGATGCATATGGATTTTCCCATATGTTTCCATCAATGCCAAAGGGGGAGATTGTTGGATGATATCAGTTTTGGTTACTCATCATGTTCTTGATATTCATGTTTTGTCACTGATGTCAACATATATTTCTATTGAGAAGATAGATTGGCTACTTAACTGGAAGGAGTGTACAGACACTGTACGAATGATTCAGAATGATCAAAGTTGGATTTATGTAGAAGGATGTGTGTTGACCTTATTCCTAAGGTTTCTTGGATCTATGTTACATACTGTGGATGTTATAGTTGATTTAGTGAAGACTGGTTTTCTGGACTGTAGCTGTGATTCTGGACAGAGTAGGTCTTTGTGTTACAGGTATATCTTTCTGGCAAAGATATTTTAGAACTTGTGAGCTTACTGATGGACAACTGACATATGGTAGAGTAATGGGTTGAGTTCGATTGTTGTTTGGATACTGATGACGTCAGTTGTGGCATGTATTCTAGAGAAGAACTATTTCGTAGCCAACTTCAAACATGTAGCGTGTGAAATTAATTATGAGCATGAATTACAGATCTAGAAGTATATCTGGTGGATTGTAAATGATGTATACTTGTTATAGATACCATGTGTATCTTAGCAAGGGGTTATGTAATTATTTGTATGATGGAAAGCCTTAATTGGCTAACCTAGTTAATTATGTATTAGGAAAGCTTAACTAGTAGACCTAATGAATTATTGTAAGAGGGTACATATGAATGATAATTTCTTATGGAAAAGTGTGATAGAGAAAAGAAAGATAGATATATGTGGAAGTTGCGAAGCTTGTTGACTGTTGGATACAAAGAAGAGTTGATACTTCATTGGAACTGATCAAGTAAAGATAGTTTCTATCATATAGTTCACTGGAATATGTATTTGCTTTATATAATTGATTCGGGTTGTAAATCCTTCAGGGTGTCTTTAACCTTCTTTAGGCAGTGTGGCTTGGAAGTGAGCCTACTATTTCTTTGACTCCTAACATGGTTTGTCTCCTAACAGGGACTGTGTAATGTAATGTTGTAATAAGCTCCTAATAGGGCTAATATCTTTTAACAGGGATATTATACTCTTAGTACATTATTTGTTGGTGTTAATTCCCACTGGGGTTTTACCTATAATAGGGTTTCCTCAAAAACAAATACTATGTTATGGTGTTGGCATTTACTGTGTTATCATTTACATTTGTAGATTTGGTTTATAAAGTTTAAAGTTTAATAATCTAGATTACAACCGATTCACCCCCCCTCTTAGTTGTCTTGTGGACTGTTATTCGTAACATAGATATGGTCATAGAAAGTTTGAATCCACAATTTGCAACAATGTCAAGAAGAATGGTACTGAAAGAATGGAAAGATTTGATTTGGTTTACTATAGCTACAACAAGACAAGATATATTGTAAATTTTTACAAAAATATTAGATATAAGAATGACCAAAAAAAGGATACAGGTAAGTGCATTTGAAGGTGGTCCAGCACCCAGTCTGGGTGTTTTTCCCTTTCTACTATATAACTTAGATTGCAGGTTTTAAGGGGGATCTTTTATATGAATCTCATTTCCTATTCAAAGATAGATGTTGATATTGTTCCTAGCATGAAAGTAATTTTTGAAGAAATTTTGAAGGAAAGATTCTTGTTTGGTGGTCTAGAAAGATGATTGTTTTGTTTATTAAATAGTGTATCATCTTTTTGAAGGTATCATAAATAGTATATATTTGGTCAATTATGATCATTTTCTCATTTTTATTTTGGAGACTTTGGGAGAAGAAAACTAGACAAAAGGAGTGAAAAATACATTGCAAAATGGAGATTGAAAAGTTGGTAAATGTACGTGATGTAACTAGACCTACTCATAATAAGAATGTATCTAATTTTTCTTGTAAGAATATAGTTGGTGCTTTTTCAAATATTGACAATGGGATTAATTTCCAGGAAGAAGTTTTTTGATATATCTATGTTAGTCTAGAAGAATATGATCATAGAAAACTAAGGAAATTAAAAAATGATTATTTAGTCAAGGGTTCACAATTCAAAACTATTTATGATGGATTAGGGGGTAAAATTACAAACCCACGTCACACTTTACGCTAAGAAGATGAAACAATTTAGCCGAAAATGTTTTGATCTAAAGGGTTATGACTAAATCGATGTGGCAGTCACGCAACATCCCCATGGTAGGGGGATTTTGGCTGAAACAATTTTGGTCAAAACCCCATGAGTATTTGTAAGCCAAATAGGGGAGATGAAAAAATATTTGGCTTATATGTACTCATGGGGTTTCGACCAAACCAGTTTGGCCAAAACCCCTTAGATGGGATCCTATGTGACAACCAAATCAGTCAAAAAAATTTAGAATTACAGAACTTCTGACTTCTATGACTACTTTCTCCATCAAAAATCAAATTTATGAAAAAACTAATGCTTTGTTGAGTGCAATAGAAAATCCCAATTTCAAATAGCGTTATATGAGAGATTCAATCAATGGGTTCTTTCAGCATCTTGGCTCCTTTTTATTTTCACCATACCTAGGATATATGCTCATATACATTTTATAATATTTTATATTATGCTGGAAATATATAGTGTGCCCAGTGACTAAGGGGGGGGGGGGGNATAGTGTGCCCAGTGACTAAGGGGGGGGGGGTGAATCAGGAACCAATAAAACTTAATCCATAATTAACTTGATTGATAACATGCATAGAACTAAAAGTAAAGACACATAACTCATAACACATTATTTGGTTACCCAAAAACCTTCCAAAGAAAGTAAAACTAGGGTGGGGATGATACCCACAAGATTTAGTACTGCAGTATAAACTTAGCCGGTTAAATCTTACAATGACCACTTCTGATGGTCTACCCTGTTAGGAGCATATAAAGGACTTGTTAGGTCCACCTAGTTAAAGGATTTATTACAATGTAAAATGTAGTGCAAATCTGTTAAGAGATTTAGAGAAAGGAATGTTAGGTCCACCTTGTTAAAGGATTTTGCTGATCCACCTGTGAGAATGAATCAGTTGTTGATCTGCTCTATGCAACTGTAATTGCTAATAATGATCCTTTGAATGTAACTAATCACCTGATAGTGATAGATAAGTCTCTTCTGTCCAAAATTCTTATGCTCTTAGTTAATCTATTTTTTGCATGTCTTCTACACATATATTCATCTTACAAAACTTGCTACACATTTGATAAAACAAGTTATCTTACATATATATCATATGCAAATATACA
>MU226150.1:357769-465074 GCA_018584345.1 Thuja plicata | reverse complement strand
ACATCTACTGTAGAGAGTAAATTGTACCTTAGACAGTGGGTCTTGGGTGCACAAGATCATATTTATTTTTTTCTATTTTGGCAGTGAGCCTTTGTATGCAAGTTTGGAGCACTGAGCTCCCATCTTTTGAGATGTTTTGCATAGGCAGCAAGCCTTTCCAAAATAGTGAGCTCCTACAAACATTGTAATCAAATAATATATACTTCAATGAATTATCTTTTTAAGAAATTTCTCACGATGGTTTTTCCCAATTTGGGTTTTCCACATAAAATTTGGGTGTTCATGTGTTTTTGGTTCTATTCATTTCTGGCTTATTAGTTTATGTGGTGATTATTGAAGTTAGTTTGTAAGTTTTTTTCTTATGTTGACTCACCNNNNCCCCCCCCCCCCCATCTCATCATCCAGAGTATGTTCAACATCATGGAGTGATCCATCATCTTTTGCATCCTTGATTTCTCACATCATGTTGATGGATAATGGAGTAGTATTTTAAGTATTGATGTTACAAACTTACACATAGTCATATCTAGAAACATACTAGTAGCAGAAGATGAAGAGTTAACATTGTCATAGAATCAACTAAATTGGAGGTCTATGTGCCATGATATTTCATGGGTTTAAATTCTATGATATAACATTTTACCCCACTTTACAGAGCATATCTTTAAGGAAATGTAATCTAAAGTAGAGAGAGGGTTAAGAGAGTTTTACCAAAGTGCAAAAGGGAAGAAGAGCCTTCTATCTATGAAGAGTTTCCTTTGACGAAATGACTTGAGTCAAGCATTTTTTATAATTCTAATTTGTATCTCAAAACATGTTAGTTTAAAAAAAAATTAAGATAAAAAGGAAAAAAATGTATATTAAAATGGTCATCAATATGAGATAATTATATCCTAGATATTTGAGCAAAATCAAAACATAATTAATTAAAATTTTATGTATGGGTAAAAATTTGTATTATTTCAAGGACTATATGATCACGATATTGAAACATGTGACAACTTGTGTTATGTCATGAAGAAGAGAAAACGTCATTTAACAAATGTAGTCATTTGGCCCCCATGCTAGGAAAAGTAGATAAAAATGATCATGAGATAAATAAATTTGAAGAAATTTTTTTTGTAAGTTATGAGATCATGAGATGTAGATATATAGACCCCTTATAATTATTTATGTTTGAAGGAGGGTAACACAATCCATTCTTAGGAGAAAGGACATGTCATAAAAACATAATATGATGTATTTGTGGAATGCTACCTTATAGAAAAATAGCACATATGTAGCACCCACAACATTAGATAGGAGACAATGATATCCTTAAATTTAAAGTTAGTATAATACATAGTAGTTATGATTAAGGAACACAAATTAGATGCATATGAACTACTCATCATTTTCATAAAACCTTCAGATCATATGAAGAACAAAAACATGAAAATAAAGATTAAAGAATTAAGTTAAAATAGAAGAATTCTTAAATATCCCAAAAAAATTATATCATCCTTTAATGTTGACAATCAATATACAAAAAATAAATTAAAAAATGAGGAACTATATAAAAATATCATCACCTATTTCTAAGTGTCTATGAAGTAACTTTGGTTTTTTAGGAGGTACAAAGATATAAATACTTGAGCACTAGTGATTACAAGGAAACAATCAAATACACAATCTAATCTAATGATACATAGAGGTATGAATTATAAATCATCCACTATTAGATCTTCATCCTCCCAATATTGATCATATGGAGTAGGAGGAATATCTTAAACATGCATGATAACTAAAAAAATATTGTACACCTCGCATATAGTGAGAGAAAAATATGATGCTACTTCAATATTCTCATTTAGTAGCACTTAGGAGGAAAGAATAAATAATGTTGTATAGATAGTAGCACTAGGATGTCTCATAGAGAGTCAAACGTACACTACAAATAGGATTGTGGTAACTTGACTAAAGGCACATCAATAAGAGATGTATTTCCAACCTCTCTAAAATTTGTAGTGACAAAATATAGATAATATAACATCTCCAAAATAAATATACTTTATGTAGAAAAAGATATTGTAGGAGCTAAATTATGGTGAGAGAACTCTTGGGTGGGGCCCAAATCAGACTTTCTTTTAAATGGTGAAGATGCAACGTTACCTCCATTGTGGAAAGTTAAAGGACATTGGGAATTTTTTCATAAATGATTAAAGATCACATGATAGGAGAAGATATAGATGCACTAGACATTACTTGCATACATAACATGTCTATGAGCTTCAAAAATGGAGGGATTACAAAGAGAGATGTGATGAGACTTGGACCAAGAAATGGAACATGAACACTTACACCCTTTTTGATGATGTTAATTCACACCTCCTTAGTAAGACGGAAGCATAATAGACATTTGAGTAAAAATAGGAATATCCCCAATAAGATCAATGGGAATGAGAATAGAAATAAAGGGAACTATATCAAAATTAATAGCCAAAGACTAGGTCATACCTTTCAAGGCAGCCTTATCCTCACTATTAATTTCCACTTGATGACTCTTATACTCATAGCAAAGAGATACTTAAGACATAAAAGGTCATTGCAAGAAGAGACTAGATAATACTCCATAACATCCTCAATCATAGGTGGATTCATCTACACTATAATTAGTGGAAGAGAAGACCCAACCCATAAATAATATGTTATATAAAAGTAGTCATTGTAGGACTATTGTCCACAAGGATCTTTCCTTGTTTCAATTTGGTCACAGTCCAAGGAATAGAAGGAATCTTTGAAGGAAGGGAGATAGATAGTTGTAGTGAGGGTAACTTAGGATGATATCACTTACTATTTCTACACATAGTAGGGTGAGAGGTATCCAATAGAATGGGAAGCTCAAAGACGTGGGACTTGAAAAACTACCACAATATAGGTACATTTCCCTTTTATATGTTATGCATAGTAGATTGAACATGAGACACTATCAAAGGTTGCATATAGTCTTAAAGGAGTGTAAGGAAGTATTCCCTAAGGTACATACTTACTCTTAGATCACAACAAAGGAGTAGAAGACAAAGCATGCTATAATTTAATGAAAAAAATAGAAAGGAAAAATAGATGTAGGAGGAGTTATAGAGGAAATAGGATGGAATGAAATTGATACCAACTCCCTAGATTTCTACATAAAGTATATATTAGATTTTTATTTGGTATCATGAGTCTAAAAAAATATTTCCAAAAATGGTCAAGGGAAAACACCCTACACAACACAAGTAGCCTATATCCAATATCCTAGATATTGTGCACGGTGATCTTATTTTAAAACTTCAAGAATTTATGTATCACTAATAATACTACATTCATTAAGATCAACTACAAGATACCTACCTTCACTCAAAATATCTTAGAATCCTAGATGTCAAAAAATTAGCTTAAACTTCCTTGGTTCCTACATGGATAGACAAGGTATTTAACTCCAATGGGAGAAAAAAAATCTCATCATGCATATGAAAAGTATCTATGTTGTTAGAATTATATGATTATTATTTATTTTCATTGATTTAAAACATTGTGTTCCATATGTTGCGAAGGATTTTTAGTTTATTTTCCCTCAAGATTTGAGGTTTAGAAGTGTGCTATTCTTGGTGATGTGGGTTTGTATGTTGAACCTTCTATATATTAAAAGAGAGTTATGTATCTTGTATGGTCCCAAAATAGTGAAACATAGGAATGTATCATGTATGGTCTTAGAATAGTGGAGGGGAAGTATGTATCCTATGATCATGAGTTGATGGTGTTTTATAGTGCTCCTGTATTATACTATTATATTTGGAAGTCTTCTTGTTCTGGATGTCTTTTATTCTGTTATTGTAGTACAATGTTGTAATACAATTAGCATTTTTACTATTGTAGTTATTTGTCTTTCTAGAGTGGTTCGCTTTTGCAAATAAGGGTTGAAGTTGTCTTTCTACTCATTCAGATGTATTCAAATTTTTTCTTGTTTTTGGAATTATCTAGTGACTAGTGGGTTATTCTTGATGTTACGGAGAGGGTGTCTGTTAGAAACACAAAATAAAATATAAAGAGATACGGAAAGAATCCAAGAGAGAGTGCAAAAGGAAGAGTTTTACCAAATACAAAGAAAGAGAGAGATTTTCCTTCAATAGATCAAACACAAGATCACCAAAATGCTCCAAGACCAACACAAGAACTCAAGGATTTTGAAAGGGAAAAAAAAACCCCTTGTGTATAATATCAATGAGGCACAAAGCCTAAAGAAGAAGAGAGAAAGAGAACAGCAAGCTCATTAAAATAGTGAGAGCAAGCTTGAGAATGTGAAGAGAAGTGAGAAAATAGAGAAGATTATTGAGAAAGTGTGTATAGAGGCATCTCTTAACTAGAGATGAGTGGAGGAGTTCTCATGTAACTCCCATCTTATATGGATGCCACATTCACATTGAGTGTGTGCCAAATGTGAGGTTCCTCTTAAAGAGGAATATCTAATTTCCTTATTAAATGAATTACAAAAATGTGAAATGTCCTCCTACTGGTACTAGAGAACAAATACAATTTAGAAAACCTTGGTTTATCCTTTAATTACATATTGCACCATGGAAAGATTAATTTATAACACACCCCTTTAATCTTTACTTGGGGTATTTACATCAAGGGGTATCAAACCCAAATTTCTCTCTAGAAAGAGGCTTTGTCAAAATATCTACAACTTGATCTTCACCCTTGCAATAGATGAGGGAAACTTTCTTTTCCTCAATTTTCTCTCTAATGAAGTGGTGGTGGAGATAAATTTAATTTGAATTTGCATGGTAGACCAGATTATTTTCGAAGGCTATTACACTTTGATTGTCACAATATAAAGGCGTAGGTTCTCGTTGAGGTAGACCCAAATCTTTAAGTATTCTTCTAAGCCATAAAGCTTCCTTACAGGCATTAATACAAATTTTGTATTCGAATTTGGTAGAACATAGAGAAACCTATTGATATTTTTTACTTTTCCAAGATATAGCACCTGAACCAAGAAAGAGACAATACACAAAAGTATATTTCCCATCATTGGGGTCTCCACCCAAATCTGAATCAGTAAAACCTTTTAATGTAAAATCAGAATCAACATCATAAAATAATCCTACATCAAGAGTACCTTTAATATATCTTAAAATTCTTTTAGCAATTTTGAAGTGTGTTTGTTGAGGTTTGGACATAAATCTTGAAACTAAACCAACGCTAAAAGGTATATCAGGTCTAGTAAGAGTTGGACAATTTAAACTTCCTACAAGTTGTCTATATGGAGTAGCATATATAAATGAAGATTCCATATCTATCATTAACTTAGTTCCTAATTCACATGGAATTGAAATGTGATTAGCATCATTCATATAAATTCTATCAAGAAGATATTTAGCATATTTATTTTGTGAAATAAAAATACCCTTAGGGGTTTTCCAAATTAGCATTCCTAAGAAATAATGTAGAAGTCCTAAATTAGTCATTTGAAATTTTTGGTTAAGTTGAGACTTAATATCAGAAATTAAATGGTTAGAACTTGAAGTAAGAATCAAATAAGCAACATAAAGAATGATAATAATAATTTTATTTTCACTATGCTTGATATACAAGTTAAGAAAATTTTTACTTCTAGAAAAACCTTGAGAAATAAAGAAAGCATTCATTTTGGAATACCATTCTCTAGGATATTGTCTTAAACCATAAATAGATTTCTCTAGTTTACATACAAGATGTTCATTACCTTCTTTAATAAAACTAGGAGGTTGAGAGATATAGATTTTTTAATGAAAATCACCATTTAAAAAAGCACTTTTAACATCTATTTGGTGAATAGGCCAATTCATTTTTGCACCTAAAGAAAGAACAACTTTAATGGTAGGCATTTTTGCAATAGGAGAAAAGGTCTCATTATAGTCTATTCCTTCAACTTGAAAGAAACCTCTTGCTACTAGCCTAGCTTTAAACTTACTAATGTCATTGTTTGCATTCAACTTAGTTTTATATAACAATTTACATGAAACTAGATTTTTTCCATGAGGTAAACTAACTAAATCCCAAGTATTACTAGAAACTGAACTATCATATTCTTCTTGCATATCATTTTGCCAATGGGGTTGATTTTTATCTTGAGAAAATTTTTGAGGATCTTTATAATACACAAGAGAAGACATCAAATCATAATTAAAATAGTTAAGTTTCCTAGGTCTAAGACCACCCATTCTATTTATATAATCATCGCCTTCATTAAGTAAATCTTTAAACCATCTGGGATTTCTATTAGAAGTAATAGAATTATTACTATGAGGAGTAAAGTCATCATTTTCATCATCACTATGAGGATTAAATTCCTCATTATCACCATGAACAACATTATCACCATCATGAGCAAAATTATCACTAGGAGTAAAAATATTCTTACCATCATCATCATTTTAATACTAGTAGGAATAGAAATAGGTGCATTAGGAGTAGGGTTTAGAATAGGAGGTTGGTCCTCCACGAGATCAATAATGCCCCCTTCAAATTAATCATCTTTGACCTTGGAAAAATCATGAACTTCATTTTTTTCAATAACAACATCTCTTGCAATATGTACCTTGTTAGTAATAGGATCATAAACTCTATAACCTTTAGTAGATTCATTATACCAAACAAAAGTAAATGGAGTAGATTTAGAATCTAGTTTATGCCTTTTTTGTTTGGGTGTGTGAACATAATAAATAAACCAAATAATTTCAAATGTTGTAGATTTGGTTTCCTACCGGACCAAGCTTCCTCAGGAGTTATATTTTTCAAAGCTTTAGTAGGAGTTCTATTAAGAATATAAGTGGCACAAGCCATTACTTCAGCCCAAAAGTTGTAATGCATATATTTTGCATGTAACATACATCCAACCATTTCCACAATAGTTCTATGATTCCTTTCTGCCACACCATTTTGTTGTGGTATATAAGGAATGGTAAGCTAATGTTTTATACCAAAAGATCTCAAGTAAGAATGAAGAGCATTATTAACATATTCAGTACCATTATCTTTTCTAATAATTTTAAGTTTAGAAAAAGATTGCCTTTCCACAAACATATGAAATTCAGAAAATGTGTGAAGAACTTGATCTTTAGTATGCAATAAATAAATTCAAATTCTTCTAGTAAAATCAACCACAAAGTTAAGAGCATACTTTGAACCTTGTATGTAGATGTTCTCCATTGGACCCAAAAGATCACTATGAATAAGATGTAACTTATGAGATGCCCTCCATGAAGTACCATGAGGAAAGGGCTCCCTTTTCATTTTTCCACTCATGCACCTTGTGCATGTAATTTTAGATGGAACAATATGGGGTAACCCTTCAACCACGTTATATTTTTGCATCAAAGAAATATAATCAGAATTCAAAAGGCCGATCCTTTCATTCCATACATTGAAATCAATATTAACTTTCAAAGAGTACCTTGAAGAGGCAAACTCATAGAATTTAAAAAAGTTATCATGATCCATATTAGCATTAGAAACACCATGATCAGTGTTAGGATCAATAATATAGCATATATCCTTATGAAATTCAACTTTGTAATCTTGACATAATTGAGCAACTAAAAGAAGATTAGATTTTAATTTAGGAACATAAAGATCATTGTGTAACTTTCCATTTGGAACATGAACATCATGAAATCCATCAACTTTGAAACTACGATCATTAGCTAATTGAATAGGAATATTAGTAGTATCAGGTTGTAAAGAATCAAATACTTATCTATGAGATAAAATATGACGAAAAGCGCCACTATCAATAATCCATTCTAATGTATGAGAAGATTTATAACAAGAAGTAAAAGCATGACAAGATTGATTACATTGACATTTGAAGTTATTTAAATTATTTTTTATTCATAAGCTTCTTATCATTTTTATTTTTAAAATAAACATTAGATAGGTGACCATCTTTTCCACAATAAGTACAATGTGGTTTCCGATTTTGTTGAGTATTGTAATTATTATTGTATGATGGCCTAGATTTAGACCTGTTGTTTGAATAATTATTATTATGATTATTGTTATTTGAATAACCATTATTATGATGATTATTTTTACGATAATTATTATTGTTATTGGAATCATTATTTGTTATGATGATTATTATTACGATGATTAGCATGCATGAATTATTATTTTGGTTTTCAGTTTTAGACACAAAAGCATGTTCAAAAGATTTAATAGTACCAAATTGCAATAATTTAGCCTCCTCTTGATGTAACAAATTTTGAAAAATAGCATAAGTTAAAAATGAGGAGCTAAGCTACGAATAGCAAGCTGAGAATGAATGTTAGTAACAAAATGCTAAAATTCTTTAGGAAGCAATTTCTTGAGAATAATAGTAATTAATCTAATATAAGTTAAAGTAACATTAACACCACTTAATTGAGTTTTAATAGAATCAAACTTGAGTAAGAATTCATCCATAGTTTTAAAATCAGTATACCTCAAGTCCTCCAAGTTGTCTTGGAGTTGAACCTTTTGGGATTTGGAGGAGCTATCATACGTCTATTGCAAAATGTCCCACGCTTGATGGGCTTTGGTACAATGTCAATTTAAGAGAGAAAGATCATGAACTATTGAGAGACCAATAAATCCAAGAGCTCCTTCATTTTTAGTTTTCCATGCATCCTTTTGTGCTTGAGAAGCAGAAGCGGCCGGTTCAATTGAAGCATGTGTAGCAACTTCAAGAAAATGTTTAAAATAGAATAAAAAGGAAACATGTGTCTTCCATTGATGATAGTTAGAGATGTTTAATTTAATTTCCAGAATTAGAGTAGACATAATTAATAAAGAAAGAGATAATATTAGCTAAAATGAAGTGAAACACAATGAATATATAATGATAAAGATCAAGGAAAGTAAATTTAACTTAATGTAAATTACAATTTGAATGGTAAAATAATCATATAAAAAAAAATTAGTTTAAATGAAAGAATAAATATTAATTGCAATGAATTAATGAAACACCAATTGAATTTGGTTAGAATTGATATAAAGAATGTATGAATGAAGCGATATGAAGTAAAATTAAGCGAAAAAAAGTATTGACGTTTAAATTTTTTATGTAAATAAAGATTTGACTAGATTTAAAAAAAAATTAATAAATGGGTCAAAGATTGTTCAAACTAAACTAAAATTATATAAGTAATAAATTATAAGATTTCAGAATAATCTCCTCCTTGCAGGAATAATAAGATGCACAATATTCTCCCTACGACAATAAGAGTAAAAAGAAAAAAGAAACTGCCAAGTGTGAGAAGAAACGCTACCAAAGAAATGATATACAAAATAACTATATGTTATTATCCAATAATATTATAAAAATTTAAAAGAAATGATTGCATAAATGTTATTATCCAAGAATAAACCAACAGAAAAAGCAGAGACATGAGCAAAATAAGTGCAAGAAAAAAATGGCTTGACAGAGATAATAATGACAATTTCTTTTACAAAAGCCAATGTATTCAATATTCACTCACAACCATTGGCAAAAAATATCCACTAACTTATTTACCATTGGAGGAATGGACATCACATGAATGGAAGACAACTAAATTTTTGATAAATATTCTACGTTAAGGAGACCAGTCTGAAAGAATATGTGGCCCTCCAAACGTTAATTAGACTAGTCTATAAGAAAATATGGAAGAAATGATATAAAAGGGAGTGCTAAAATGTTTTTAGTATGGGATGCGCAATGCAAAGGCTAAGGTTACACTGAGAATGCAAGTTTAAATAGAAAAAAAAGTTGCACAAGGCTAGAAATATAACAAAGGCCATAGGAAATGCAGGAAAGAGGTAACACAAGGTTGCACTAGGAATAGATAAGATAATGTAGTAGAAAAGACAAAGATATACTATTGCGCAAGATATAATACTATGTTGTGATGAAAAGGAGATAAGAAATGTTGCGCAAAGGAATTTTTTTAATGTTGCGCAATGATAAGACCAATGGATGTTGTGCAATGAAAAGTCAAAGACAAAGCTATAAAGCAGAGATTGAATACCAATCAATATATAATGCTAATCAATATAAATAAAAATAGAGATATAACCAATGACAGAATCTGCAAAATCAAATAAAAACTGATAAGCTATATTAATGTTGAAGAATGATTGTACAGAGAAAGATAAATAGCAACCAAAGATTAGAATTATAAAAATAATAAACCCTATAGGACACAACTATCAATTGAATCTTGCAAGAACAAAGTTAGAAATACAGATTTTAGCAAAATGATATATATAATGGATTCAAGAGATGTTGATTATATATGAAAAAACTTGAAATATACAGATCTAAATATAAACCATAACCTTGCAAACAAGATGGTTAGAAAAAAGATGAAAATGCATGAAAAGGAAGACCTTTACAGTTGCCTAGTAGAGGGTGAGGTTAGTACCTTAAAAAATTGAAATAGAGTTGAATAAACTTAGATTTGCAAAAAAGAGAAAGAAAACCCTGCAACCAAGAGTTAGATAAACAAAAAATCTGATTTCTTCTCCTGAACTGAGATATCTTTTAACTATTCTTGCATGAAACACTCAAAACAAGGATTAAACCAGCTCTGATACCATATTAAAAACATAAAAGAAAGTGGAAAAACGTAAGGAAAGAATCCAAGAGAGTGCAAAAGGAAGAATTTTACCAAATACAAAGAAAGATAGATTTTCCTTCAATAAATCAAACAAAAGTTCACCAAAATGCTCCAAGACCAACACAAGAACTAAAGGATTTTGAAAGGTGAAAAAGCAAGAAAAAACCCCTTGTGTATAATATGAATGAGGCATAAAGCCTAAAGAATAAGAGAGAAAGAGAACAATAAGCTCATTACAATAGTGAGAGAAAGCTTGAGAGTTTTAGGAGAAGTGAGAAAATAGAGAAGATTATTGATAGGCATCTCTTAAATAGATAAGAGTGGAGAAGTTTTCATGTAACTCCCATCTTGTATGAATGCTACATTCACATTGAGTGTTCCAAATGTGAGATTCCTCTTAAGGAGTAATATTTAATTTCCTTATTAAAGGAATTACAAAAATGTGACATGTCCTCCTACTTGGACTAGAGGACAAATACAATATAGGATACCTTGGTTTATCCTTTAATTACATATTTCACCAAGGAAATATTAATTTCTAACATTGTCATCCTATATTGTCTTTCTTCCTATTTTTTGTTATGATCCAAAAATATGTTGTGGAAAATTTAAATGTGGTATGTTGACATGACTTTCATTATGGAATATAGTTCTCTCCATAACATGTGAAGGTTTGGTTATAGTTGTAAGTTGGTTGTTTCCTTCTACACATTTGGTTTATTCTTGGTTATTGTTACTCTCATTGTAGATCTAGAATTAGGTTGTGTGTAGTATTTTCTTGGTTCATCTTCCTCCTAGGATGGATCATGCTTTCAGTTTTAGATTAGGGTGTTCTATTTATTGATTGTTGAAATATTAGATTTAGGTATATGTCTTATACTTAATGCTTGTATATTTTCTAGATGGTTTTATGTTTCATGGGACCTATATTTATTTAATGTTTATTTATCAATTTGGGTCTCCAGTTCAGATGTTATTATTATTTATCTGATTTATATTTTGTTTATGCCTTGGCCAATATGGAACTAATTCATAATATCCTCTTGGTTTGGATGACTTTGTTGTAATATTCAATGGTCTATTTTTTACATAAGGATAGTTGATACTTTGGAAAAATGCAAGTGTTAGTTTGAAGCAAGAAAAGTGTGTGAACTAGTTCAACAATTAGCAAAGCATAGTTAAGTTAGAGCGGTAGAGAAGAAAAGGCAGTAATATGTTTTTTGCTTGTGTGGAAAATGTTATGTAGATCAAATGCATTATCAGGATAATATTTTATATCTAATTCAAAGAAGAATAAGTACTCTGAGATAGTGAGCCTTAGGTACTTGATTTTTTTACTATATCTTGTTACTTTGGTAGTGAGCCTCTATATGCAAATCTGAAGCAGTGAGCTCTTGTTTGTACTGTAAGGAAATGAGCCTTGTTCTTTATCAACATTCATTGTGGTATTGGTAGTGAGCCTCCGAATGGTTTTATGGAGCAATGATATCCTAATGTTTTTTAATTATATTATATAATTCAATAGACTATTTGTATGGGAAAGTTCTCACCATTGTTTATCCTAGTTTGAGTTTTCTATGTATATATCTTGGTGATCTTTTATTGTTGGTTATGTTATTTACTTGCACACCATTTCACACCATTTCTTGTGGCAATTACTAAGTTTAGTAGTTAAAGTTTTTCTTTTTTATGCTAACTCACCCCACCCCCCTCTTATCATCTAAACTATGTTCATCAATTGGTATCAAAGTTGAGTTCCTCTTGTAGAATCTTGACCACTTGAGGTAGACCCAGGATGGCACAAAATTTACACTTTGATTTACTAGTATTGGATGACATGAATTTTCCCTATTATAAGGATAATATAGAAGCATATCTTTTTACACTACAAAATGGTATTTTGGAGGTAATTCATTATAGATTTTTGATAATCCTAAGGATAATAGTTTGTCATTAGTATACAAGAAAACAATTTTTGGACTGTCGGTAACATGATCACCGAGTGACAGCATACATCTAAGCACAATGGTCACTGAAATAGTTAAGTGTAGAGGTCACTGAAATAGACAAGAATAGTGAACACCAAAATCAGAATATCACCAAAAGATGGTTTACAAAGTAAACCAAGAGCACAGTTCATAGAGTAAACCGACAGACAGTTTAGAGACATCATCGAGCACAAATTACAGAGCATACCGAGCACCAGTCTAACAAAAGACAAATTTATTCCTGACAAAAGTGGATCTAAGATACACGTCTGATAAAACACTTAAGTTTTATAATTAGCTTTATGCTTAGATTTAAAACCATTTCTTGAAGAACAAGTAAAGCATATGTAATTGTTTTAATCAATCTAACTTATTGTAAACATTCAAACTAGGAGATCAAGGTCAAGTTGTAAGCCTTTGATCATAGAGTTTTTATTGTAAAGCATGAAACTTAATTAGGTCAATACATTGTAAAAATAGATGTAGTAATCAATTAGAACATGATGATTACAACCACAATAGACATCTATGGATTAGACAGAGAGATTCATGCAGAAGGACACAAAAGATGAAATTTAGTTATGAAGAACAAGATTCAAGGCTACCTAGCATAACAAAGGTCTTAATCAATCATTATAGGTGATACATATATATTGTGAGCTTAAAGGATATGTAATCAGAAATTCAAGATTGCATACTATCAGGTCAACAAGTATTTTTGACTACTCTCTAACAATTGTAGCAAATCAAAGAAATCCTGTAAGAAGGCAGACTTAACAGTCTTATTGTAAATATCTTAACCAAGTGCACACTTAGAAATGTTCTTAAAATATCTTAGCTGAGTATACCTAACCAGTCTAAAATGTTACTCCTAACAGGGTAAGATAATCAAAAGTGAAGAAACTTGTAGCCTTAACTGCCACCTTGTATTTTGTAGATAGTGAAGCTTTGTGGGTTTCATCCCTACCACATTTTTTACCTTCTAATAAGGGTTTATGCATTACCAATCCTTTTGTCATGTGTAACTACTTTTCATGAATGTTTCTATGAATTTTTACATGCATTTAAGTTTATGTTTTGATATTACATGCATAAGGTAGAAAAGAAATATGGTCGGTAATGTAAGGAAAGATTACTAAGGGTTAATTGATAAAAAAAATTTAGGGTACTGATTCACCCCTCCCCTCTCAGTACACACCATTCCATTATTCCAACAATTGGTATGAGAGATAGATCTCTTATTTGGAAAATTTTAAACCACTTGAGAGAAAAGATCATACAATGGAAAGGTATAAGCTTGACAAAAATATTGAGAATAAGAAGTTGCAAATACAAATCTTATATGAGCAATACAAAGAAGCAAGAATCAAGATGAGAGAGCCACAGATGAAAGAAAAGTTATGGCATCTCACAATAATGAAACTAAATATCATGAAGAAGAGATACCTGATTTGTTTGAGTCATCATGATCTACATATAGCAATACGTCTAACACATATGAAGGAAGCATCACAAGTCTTAATGAAATCAATCAACATCTGCAAGAACAAGTAAAGGTACTACAAATCAGTCAAGAGACACAAATGGAAAGAATGGTTTATGTTATGAATAATGCTAGACAAGATGGAAAAGAAATAACATTAGCTATTGATGACTAGAGGAAGATCACTAAGAAGTTGCAAGAAAGAGAAACTAAAATAAATAGACTTACTGAACATCATCATGAGATAACCAATCGAATAGTTCTGATGAGTCATGAGGCCAATCAAGTGAACATAGAACTCAATGGGAAATTGGAATCCATTTGTGAACTAAGAGAATAAAATGAGAAATTGAAGCATGAAGTAAGGATTCAACAACAACATAATGATATGATTAAGAAATATGAAGAGAGTACAAAAACAACAGATGATTTTTTGAATGGACAAAGGAGACTCAACAAAAATACCGGTCTAGGGTATACCAAACATGGAGAATAATCAAACTGAGCTGATTAGAAAGATGTCTATGCAAATCAAAGAACAAAGAAGCAGTCATGCAGTCACTATGGAAAACTAGGCCACACTTCAAATGTTTGCAGGAGCAAAGCTAAAGGTATTCCTAAAACCACTTCTAAATTCATAGGTAAATGTTCTAACTATAAAAAGAATGGACACAAAGCACATGAATGCAAATATAAGGTAAAAAAACCAAAGAAGGAATCCAACATGGAAAAATATTTCTCCACTTGCAAAATGAATGGGAACACATCTCATGAATGTAGAAAAAAGAAAAAGCAAGCATGGAACCCAAAAGAAAAAGAAAATTATTATAAAGTGAGAAGAGTCGGTAACTCATATGTTTTGGATTACAACACATGGGAAATTGCACAACATGTGGTAGATATGGATACATAGTTGTTAACTTCATGAGGAAATGGATAAGAAGGTCTAGAAGCTGGACTAACTCTGGAATGACATGCTTACACTGTCATAAGGTTGGTCACCTAAGCAAGGAATGCAGAGACCGAGTGAAAGAGTCAAGTACTTTTGCTAATGGGAATGCTATTGAAGATATAAGGAGAATGAGGTATCAAATTCTTGGTAAATAGATTGTTCTTTTTCTCTTTAACTCTAGAATACACAAATATTTAAGAATAATTGAATACAACAGTTGGGAAATTATGACTAAACAACTAATTTCCCTCTGAATTTAAAGGTGCATCTCCCTTAAGTACATGATCTTCAATGAATATTGATCCTTCCTATTCTAACAGGGGTATGTTCTTGACCTGAGAATAGAAGAGGTAAACCAAGATAAACCTAGAGAGGAAATAGCTCAGGTGAGATAAATTCAATTCTAACTTTAGCCAATTTCAAGACTTCACCAATCATATGACTTCTTAAAACTGGTAATGTAATAACCAATAATGAAAATGCAAACACAAGACTTAAATATTTAATGATAAAGTGACTATAAATCAGTCTATTTCACAGAGACATCTCTTAGACTTAGAATAAAACTAGATTTCCCCCTAATTTACTATATCAAATCATAATACAAAATCTTGGTTCAACCAAAAACTGTAAATCTAATTCGAAAGAAACATTCAAATTTAATAGATAGATAAATGCAATGCAATGGAGAAGTTTAAGAAATGGCATTCAGGCATACAAATTTGACTCAACAAAATGCTATCTTTCACACCAAAATTTAGCTGACCTTTTCATTGATTTGGAAAATAGTACATATAGAGTTCCAGAGTTGGACCGTTACAAAAAGGGGGTAACTGAAATGGTTCAAATTCCCTAACCAGAAATGATAAACAAAAGTTTATCCATTACAATATTATCAAAATTTAGCACAACAGGGAATCTCTCTAAGCTTCAGTTTTCTTCCCCTTGTCTAATTTATCCCTATAGGTGGTGATAGCTATAATGATTGGGATGAGCTCTTTGTGCCTATTGATATGGACATTAGTATATCTGATGAGCCATCTAGAATGTTTTTTGGCTAGAATCTTGATCACATCTATCCAATCTTTCAGCTCTTCCATGGCTTTAAAAATGCATCTGCTCAACTGTTGGAGTTATAGCACCTTGTCCAAATGGGTGGAAGACTATTCTACCAGCTTATGCACATAATCAGAAAATGATATCTGAATATTAGCCAATTCGATCATTTATTTTCCCTGACTGCTTGTCTTTGATTCTGTGTGAAGACCTTGAAGGAGTTTAAAATCTTTGTTCTGCTCCTCCTTGATCTTGACATCTGTTTTTTGCAACCATGTTTCATCTTGGATGATCATCTCGATCTTAAATTTCAAGCTTTGAAGGCATTCGATCAAAGGATCATCTCCTTTCTTTAAAATCTTAGCCTTTTGTGCCTCCTTGGTCTTCATTTTATCCACCATGTGTAGCATTACTATTATTCCTCTCTATTTCTAGCCTTAGGAGAGCATTACCCAGTTGCTCAACAACTACCAGTCCCTTAGATTCAAGCCTCTCAGTCCACCTCTTTATGATCTACCCAAAGTGTTTTTCCTCTTGCAACTTGGCTATGATGGCTTGGTTCTCCATAGCACTGGGATTAAAAGTGGTCTGGGTATTGGGAACACTTTCTATTGGAGTGATGACCTATCTGATGAAGTTAGTTAGCTCAACAACTTCTGCTTTAAGTTGAACTTTAGCAGTCTTGAGCTCCTCAAGCTCTTCTTCTAATACCACATTGGTTTATTTCCACCAATATACCTTGGTGTCATGGTGAGAAAGCCCCATGTCAAATGACTATAACTGAAAATTAGAGGTAGTCATATCTTCAAATCTACCTTCCTTTGTAGGCTTGGCCACCTCCATAGTGAAATGCCCAGTTTGAGGATCTCAACCCAGTGTAGACATTGTCTTCACCTTCTTTACTTTACCCACAGTGGTGTTGGGTTGAAAGGCTCATGAGAGAGTATCTTTGTTGGAAGTCCCTTCCTCTGCTCTCTTCCTTTTACATTCTAGAGTATGTTCTATCTAGGATTCAATGCTGGTAACTTTGGAGGTAGAAACCAATTCTTCTATGAAAAGCTTCCTAATCACTGGAGGAGTAGCTTTGGGTCTGGAAGAAAATGGGTTTACTAAAGTAGGAGAGGAGGAAACTAATCTAATGACTTGAGTAGCTTCCTATTTCTTCCTAACCCTCTCATCTAATTCTGTGGCTGAGGTATTGGAGCTATCTTCACCCACCTCTACTACAATAGGGGATCCTCACCTTGGAGTAGCTTAGGTCGAAGTATCAACTTGTATATCTATAGCACTAGCTTTAACTAGTTGCTCAGGTCGTAGACCCTTAGTGGGCTCTTCTATAGGCTTGGCCAGGTGTATAGAAACAACTTCTTCTATCAACCTGATGTCTAGAAGTGGGCCCTCTCCATAAGTCTTCTCTAATGGGATTTCTTTCTCAGGAGGTTCATTGCCCCCGCCCAATGGCAGGGTTGGTCCTTTAGCCATAGTTGGGGTCATTACTAAAGAATATTTTGTAGTGCTCAAAGTGTCTTTTTCTGGAGTTCACTAAGAAGAAGGTTTCCTTTCTGACCTCTTCCTTCTGCCTGTAGTCCATCTGACCCACTGCTCTATTCTTTTGTAGATCCCACACATCAAGGTATGCAAGTCATTAATAGCTTGACCTAGCATGAGTTTATAGCTTATAGGAAGGGGCTTAATCTTCTCCAAATATGTATTATCATTCATATGTTGGCCATCATCTTCTATCCCCTCCACACCAATGTTATCTTTGAACTTTTTGATTTGTTCAATAGTTAACCTGGCATAGAACCTTTCTCCACTCTCTAAGTAATCTTTGCAGTTAGCCTAGTAGTCTTCAATATCATCAACATGATGAATTGCATGATTCATTTGCAAGAAATCTTAGGCATAATTTACAAGATCATACTGCGGCCTCAAGACATCATATGTCTTCAACTGAAACATCTTTGAGAATGTCTTCAGAACTTTCTTTGCCTCAGATCGGGATGTGCAACTGCAAGCTCCAATGGTCATCAGGAAATCATAGCCCTTCTTCTTAGCATCAACACAGATCAAATTCACTTGGAGTGCCTACCTCTTCACCTCGTTCAACATGATCATATCATCGGGATATATGGGCAACTTCAAAGGGAAGTCATCAAATCGTGCAAGATGAATATATGAGAAATCTTCAAATTGAATGAAAAAACACCTAGAATGGCTGATAAAATCCATGGCTTTAGGATAAAATCTCCTTTCTGGGAAACCTTGTAGCTCCCTGCATAGTCTCATTGTAAATGCATCATTAACTCTGAGATATTCAGCATAACTATTATGTAATTGTAGACAGGGGAAAAATTCATAGCTTTTAACATCTTCTGGGAACTCTTCTAATCTAGGAAGCCCTGGCCAAATTTAAATTGTGGCCAATATATATAAAATAACTAAAGACATGTAGAACTCATTCTAAAGCTTAGCTCTACTTAGGGAATTGGAGAGGTTCTCACTTACCATAAGAGCCCAATCGATGAAATGGTGTTGAGAATAGATCACATGGACTAAGACGAAATGATGTTCAAAAAAATTTAGTGTGTCACTATCACCTCTGATCCTGTGGAGCTGTACCAAGATATCCATGATTTTTGGCTTCAAGTTCGTGCCATATAATGTTTTAGGAAACTTTCCCTTGGCACTCCTCAGCTCTTGAAAGCATTACTTCATTATTTCCTTCTTCCACACCACCTTCTTTTCCCCAGACTCACTAACCGCTCGGCTATATGTCATTTCTGAATATTCGGCATGCTCTAGAATGAATACGGAGTTCTAGATGGAGTCTCGATCAATAGAGAGCAACACCATGTCATTGGGTAATATAATTTTCTTGGTGTCTGTATTGTATCAAGCTATACATTCTCGAACCATCTCAGGAGCTTGAACTGCGACGGGAAAAAAAATAGCCTCAACCAACCCGCTTTCGTTTAGTTTCTCAGTTATAGGATGCATCTGGTCTACCTTCAATCTACTTTGTAATTTTTTCATATCTAATAAATTCAAGGATGTCTCTATCATTTTATGCCAATCAAAGGTGATGTTGTTCATCCCATCAAATCCCATGAATTTAGTAGCCATGCTTCAATTGATTCTGACTTGGGATTAGGGATATCTCTCAAGAGCTTCAAATTCAGACAATTCATCAAATAGATGGTAGTTCTTGTTTGTAATACCTCACTAATTTTATAACTTTTGAATTCTTACCATTTAACGGCCACCTTCCTGCACCACACGAATGAAAAGACTAAGACATTAATGAAAAATTCCATTATGGAGTTAAACGAATTTATTTGAATTAATTTCTTTACCCACCATGGGCCATTAAGAAACATCCTTTCACTTTAGTAACGGTAATGGTAACTTTCTGGAAGTAGCAGAAAATTACTTTTCTGCTTCCGCTTTGGGTGGAGAAATACTTTTGGCTCTCTGCTCAAAAATTTGGTGAAGGAGAATTTTAGCCTATCAAGATGCTAGAGTGATATGTGATTGGTTTATTTCCTTTCCTTATGCCTTGGACTACTCATGAGATTGATTATTCTTCAAAAATCCTCTATTTTAATGGTTTGGTGGGAAACGATACCCTGCAGGTTGAAACCTACCTGTTGGAGTAGTGGAGAAGCCATTTTTTGCTTTTCTGCCAGTAAGCTTGCATCTTGAATTCTTCCCCATTCAATCATTCCTTTTTCCTAAAATAGATTTGATCCTAATGCCCAAAACTTTCTTATTCCCAAATCTCTCATTTTCAACTTTCACTGACCTTTGATACTTTTAAATCTGTTAATTGAGGAAAATGCACTCTGTAAGTGATTTTATGCCAGGGAAAAGCTCAGAACCAATTTTCTGCCAATGTTGCAAAAGGGAATGTTATGGAAAAATACTTCATCTACATATAAAACCAATGTTAGAATCATTTGAAACATGGCCTTTACCAAATTTGGGAACTCAACCTACCCAATGAAACACGATCTTAGATACAAATTTCCTCTAGCTCACAAAAGAGAAGGAAATTTTGGGGAAATCCAATAAAGGCTTCCTAGCCTAAGAGGATAGGTAGACTTAGACTCAGGACTTAAATGAAGCTTTCAAGACCACTACTACACATTAAACATCCACTTTTGTTTGAAAGATATGTAGACCAAAAGTGGGGCAACAGTTGGCTTTGTCTAGGGACTCGGTCATTCACATGTCCAAGCAAGGAACTCAAGTCTCTATTTTTGAAAATCTCAATAAAAGGCAGCTCACAACAAAACTAAAGAAAGACACAAAAAGGAAAGTAGAAAGGAAACCTAACTAAAGAAAACAAAAGCAGGAACTAAACATAACTATTGTACAATACAGGGGTTGCCTATTTTAAATTTAGGTCTGATACAACTTCAAGTCCTAACCATTATACGTCAAGGGTAGTGCCTCACCATCTGGATAGGTTAATTTAAAATAATTCTTCTCAAAATCTTGGTGAATCTTGAAAGGTCCTTTCCAAAGTGTTTCAAATTTTCCATGCATGCCTTTGGGTGCTCTGCGCTTGTCCCATAATAGCACCATATCTCCCTCCATAAATTTCTAGGATCTGTTCTTTTTAGCAAATGAGTTCTTCACATGCATTTGATGTCGTGTGATATGATCTACCATTTTTTCCCTTTCCTCTTCAAGTTTGTTCAATTAAATAATCCTCTTTTCTAAACCATCTTCATATATACCATTTTCTACTATTGTTCTAAGTCTGCAAGTTGCCAGTTCGAATGACAATGGAAGAATGGCTTTGATCCCATAGACAAGTTCAAAAGGAGAAACACCAATGGCTCTTTTAGGAGTCACTCTGTGTTCCTAGAGGGCTTCATAGATTTTCTTGTACCAAGTTCTCTGGTAGTCTACTACAAGCTTTTTCATGATTCTAACCAATTTTTTGTTACTGGACTCAGCTTGACCATTTCCTTGAGGGAAATAGTTAGATGAGTGACTGATCATAATGCCATGCTCAAAAAAAAATTTGGTAATTTCTTGAGAATAAAAGTATGTGACATTATCCATAACTAACTTAATCGGTACACCAAACCTTACCATGATGTTCTCTTTGATGAACTCACATACTACCTCCGAAGTAGTTTTCTTAGTTGCTTTCGCCTCCACCCATTTCATGAAATAGTTAGTCGCGGTATGTAGGTATGGCCTACACTAGACGTGGGATTTATAGGACCAATAAAATCAAGACCTCGCTGTTGAAAAGGACCTTCAATTATCATTTGTCTAAGGGGTAGTGCTGCTAACTATGGTTTTCTAGTAAACATTTTACATTTCTCACCTATCGCTACCCAATGATATGTATCTCTAAACACTCCTAGCCAGTAATAGCACTGTCTCAATATTTTGAATGTAGTAATTGACAAGGAGAAATGTCCCCTGCAAGCTTCATCGTGAAAAACCCTTAATAACTTCTCTTGTTGTTGTTTTTCAACACACCGGAGGAAAGTTCCATCTATAGATCTCTTATACAATCTATCTTCCCAAATCATATATTTAGAAGCTTTCAGTTTTAGATCTCTTGTTTGCTTCAAATTCAATCCTTTAGGGCATTCACTGTATGTCATGAAATACACAATATTTTCAAACCAGGGATCTTGCATAGTTACTGCTAGGACAAATTGTGTATTTTCAAGGTCTTTGTCCACTTGGTTTTCCACTATTTCTTTGCACAGTGCATTTACTCTCACCAGCTTAGTGGGCTTGATTTCTATGTCATGTTCTTGAGTCTTAGCCACCCACGCTCCTTTTTTATTACATCCCACGTCCTGCTGAGTCAATATGCTTTTTACTGCAATGTCAGGCACATATACAAGAGAGTGAGAGTGTAAAATGTAGAATCTGAAATTCTTTTAAGCTTTTACTACTGTGAAAGCATGTTTTTTAGTCTAAGAGTATCTCACCTCATGATTTTTCAGAGGTTTTCTCATAAAAGTGATAGGATCTTGAACTCCTTCCTCATTTTATTGCATGAGGATGGATGATAGAGTGTGTTCAGAAGAATAACAATAAAATATGAAATCCTTCTTGTAATCCGGATGACATAACACTGGGGCATTGGCTATGGCATTCTTGATGCTTTTGAAAGCTTGTTTACCAGAGTCATTACACTTGAAATTTAGATTTCCTTTCATCATGTCCACTATATATTTGGTAATCTTAGAAAAATCTGGAACGAACCTCCTGAGAAAGTTTACCTGACTGAAAAATTATTTCACTCTAGTTTTGTTCACAGGTAAGCTCAATTGCTGGATTGCTCTCACCCTTTCTGGATCAATTCTTATGCCTTCTTGGGAAATAATGTGACCCAGCAATTTCCCTTCAGTCACACAGAAAACTAACATTTTGGGATTCAGTGAAATCTCATCCTCTCTACACCTTTGCAATACTCTCCTTAAATCATTTATATGATCTACTCTTTTTCTAGAAAACATAGTAAGATCATCCAGATACATACCAATTATTTTGTTCTTCATATCAATGAAAGAAAGATCCATACCTCTCTGAAAGGTATCTCCAACATTGATCAACCCAAATGGCATTCTGTGGTATGCAAAAGTGCCCCATGGAGTCATGAAATCTAGTTTTTGTTGGTCTTCTTTCTCTACATCTATCTGATTGTACCCTGAGAAATCGTCTAACATGGACATCATCTCAGCTTCGGCCATGGTCTGTAATAAGTGATCCATGTTGGGGAGGGCATAATTGTCTTTCAAAGAAGATTGGTTAAGATTTTTGAAGTCTATGTAGGTCCTTATTTCTCTGTTCTTCTTCCTTATAGGCACGATATTTGCCAACCAGGTAGACTGATGGATAGGGTAGATGATCCTTGCTTTAAGCATTTTATCCACTTCCCTAAATACTGCATTAGAAACTTTGGGATTGTAATTCCTTTTTTCTACCTAAACGAGGTAGCCTTAGGTTTTAAGGGAATCTGGTGTTTGAATTTCCCATTCATAAAACTTTTCAGATCTTCATAACTCCATGCAAAAACATCTTGGTATTCCAGGAAGAGTTTCCTAGCCTCTTCCCTTTCTTCTTCAGTGCAACATTTCCTAATATTGATCATCTTGGGGTCCTTTTCACTTTCGATATTAATTCCTTCATACTCACCAATGGTAGGACCTCCTTTAATTCTCTTCTTCTTAACAAGAGTATCATGTCTGTTGAAGATTTTTTTAAGTGTAACTAAGTGGGGAGGGATAGTATTGCATTGCAACTAGATGACCTCTGAATTGTCCTTTGACTTATCTTGGAGATGAGAACGTCTTTTGTGATTACTAGGGGATCTTTATGGAAATCACCACCACTCTCCAAGAAGAGGAGGAGGTTCTTGTCATCTTTGAACACTTTCCAATCTTCCACATTATCAAGCACAGAGGGTCAATACACAAATTCTACTTGGTACTTCTTATCCTTGAATTCTGGGTGAGGGAGGAGTAATGACACTAACACTGCTAAGGATTCTACCTTAGAATTTAATTCTCTTGGCATAGATTCAATAAAGAATGCATCCAATGCTTCTATTTCATCCCACACTCTATTCCTGTAGTTTTTTAATCTATGATTATTCATAGAATATTGATTCTTGACTTGGCACACAATTAACTTAGCATCACCCCGAGCTCTCAAAACTTTCACACCTTTCTCCTTTGTAGTGATAATTCCTAACAACAAGGCTTCATGCTCGACAGTTTTTTTGGTGTTCCTAAACTCCAATTTATAAGCCATGGGCTCACATACTCCATCAGGTGATATTAGGACCACACCTGCACCAGATCTTGACGATGCACAATTGCCATCAAATTCAAGAGTCCAGATCTTTTGTGGCATTTCTTTAGCAGAAGATTGATTTTACTCTTTTTCAAACTCATTTTCCCCATCACAATCATCTATAAATAGTATATAATTTCCAAATTCTAATTCCAGATACAGAATTTGGTCTTTAGGGTCATCTAACTTTAACACTTTGAACTTAGCTTTCTCTTTGGGAACTAGCTTTATCTCTTTGTTACCCACTAGGATTAAAGCTTGAGACTAATCCAACTTTATCTCCCCTCCTAGATCTCTGCAAATACTCTTTCTTAACAACAAACCGTAACTAGCTAGTATATTAGCAACAAGGATTGTTAACAACATTTTCTTCTTAGGGTGCACTGCTAGGGCTACTTGGGCATCTTTGATTTGGCCAACTAGGGGTACTTTCTTGGAATCCATGGAGTAACATCTACCATGAGATTTAGTGAGAGTAAGACCTAAATATTTTTCTATAGTCAATGGCATTACATTGTTTGAGGCTCCCGAGTCTATTATGCAATTTATTAATTTGCAACCATAAATATATAATGACACATAGAATGGATCAGGTTTCTGGCCTTGGAAGGTAGCCAAAATAGATGAATCTCCCTTGTCAATTGGGTCTACAAATATAGACTCATTTTCTATGGTAGTCATGGCATTTTGATTTACATTCTGATTCCCCTCTTTACAGTAATCTACTAGCTTTTGCAGTTCTATAGGATTAGACTTAAGATAGTCTATGGGGGAAATATGAATTTCGGAATCTTAACAAAATTGAATAATGTCAAAAGAGTTTTCCTCCTTACATAGTTGTATAATCCTTATTCCTTGATTGGCCTCTTTAGAATGCGAGGTAGATGTCTCATTATTTTTAGGTGGAGGTGTTGAAGCGGGGCCTTTATCCTTTTAACTCTAGGTTAAGACTGTATAGGAGGTACCATCTATGGTAGCATAACATGTTGCTCCCTATTCTGAATCTGATTCATACTCAAAATATAAGTTTTCAGAGTTGCCATGTGAGTATGAATTTGGTTTAGCTCCAGACACTCCAGCATTCCATTCATCAGTCTGATGCATTTTCCAAGCATGAGCTACATCGGGACAACTTTATCCATCATGATCTATACTTAAATGGAAGGCACACATGTTTCCCCTTTTAGGAGGATCTTCTATAGCTAACCTTTGTGTTGGAGCAGTCAATTGTAATGTCTTTCCATCGACAGTCCTCCCTTCATTGTTTCTTCCAAGCTGCTCTTGAAATTTTTTCTAATAGGGATTAATAAATATAGGAAGTTTCCTCTTGAAGGTGATGAATTCATTGGATAATTTTTGAATCATCTCATCAAATGATGTGGTGCTACTAGTACCGGCTCTAGATTGTATTTATCTTTTCCATTTTCCTGCCAATATCATGTGGTCTTCTAACTCCACCATAGTCCTTTGGGCAAGGTCCAAAGTGGCTGGATTTGTTCTTCTCAAATCATAACTGATGTCGAGAGGCATAGCACTTATGAAATATGTATTCAAATGCCTTGCAGTAGGCCTATCAACCACTGGGATACGATTTACAAGCTTGTTAAATTTAGCCACAAAATCCCTCATACTGATTGAAGGCTCTTTCTTGATAGAATTTAATTGTGTCAGTAAGGCATGTTCATCTTCAGCAGTTTTAAATCTTCTTTCAAAAGAATCTCTCATAGAAGCCCAAATTGTAATAGAAGAATTGGGCAAGTGATGGAACCTATCAAAAACACCTTCAACAAGATTTTCAACAAATAATCTGATAGCCACATCTTCTTCTCATACTGCTAAGATATTAACTAAAGAAAAGAATGCAGCAATTTGTTCATCTGTAGATACTTTCCCATCTCTAGATAATTTGGGGAAATTATTTCTTGAACCTGAGGTGAGGGGATTATATGCTGCTAATTGAAATGGTCCAACTGGAGTGGACCAAGGAAGTGCCATAACTACTGGAGTTAGATAGGGTGTTATATTGACAACAGGAGGAGCAACTACTTCCTGCAAAGTTAACACTTGACAAGTAGTAGAAAAAAAGAGTTGATTGTTTGGGAGGTGAAGGAGGTCTTCTTTTGCTCTTAGTATTTCTATTCATTTGATAGGGTACTTCAAGTAGAGAAAAATCAAGGTTTACATCTCTCAAAAATTGGGTCCGTACCATCTTCTTTCTTTGCACTCCTAAGAAACCTCTTAGGCTCCAGGGCTCCAACTAGTCTTCTAGTTTGGTTTCATACTCTACTTTGTGTCACGCCCTTCTCATATTTCTCCTTCACATGTCTTCTTCAAGTTCTTTTGTCCTATCTTCTTCATTCTCTAGCACTTGACTGACATTTCTATAGTGCTTAGTGTTTCTTCTATATTTTCAGACAAAAGTATTCAGTGAGGAAATGAGAACCTCTTGATGTCTTGAAAACTGAGATTCAGTTGGAGCACAAGAATTATGTTTTCATGGGGAAGCACCATCTTTCCTCATGGTATGCTTCTTGTATTATGACTGTTCATTTCCCCAGTGGAGTCACCAAAAATCTGTTGCTAAACAAATTGTTCTTTTTCACTTTAACTCTAGAATACCCAAATATTTAAGAACAATTGAATACAACAATTGGGAAATTATGACTAAACAACTAACTTCCCTCTGAATTTAAAGGTATAGCTCCCTTAAGTAAATGATCTTCAATAATTATTGATCCTTCCTATTCTAATAGGGGTATTTTCTTGACCTGAGAACAGAAGAGGTAAACCAAGCTAAACCTAGAAAGGAAATAGCTCAGGCAGGATAAATTCAATTCTAACTTTAGCCAATTTCAAGACTTCATCAATCATATGACTTCTTAAAACTGGTAATGCAATAACCGATAATGAAAATGCAAATGCAAGACTTAACGATTTAATGATAAAGTCACAATGTATCAATCTTTTTTACAGGGACATCTCTCAGACTTAGAATAACACTAGATTTCCCCCTAATTTACTGTATCAAATCATAATATAGAATTTTGGCTCAACAAAAAATTGTAAACCTAATTCCAAAGAAAAAATCAAATTTAATAGATAGATAAATGGAATGCAGTGGAGCAGTTAAAGAAATGGCATTTAGACATACAAATTTGACTCAACAAAATGCTATCTTTCACACCAAAATTTAGCCAACCTTTTCATTGATTTGGAAAATAATACATATAGTGTTCCAGAGTTGGACCATTACAAAAAGCAGGTAACAAAAATGGTTCAACTTCCCTAACCAGAAATGATAAAAAAAATTTATCTGTTACAATACTATCAAAATTTAGCACAAGAGGGAATCTATCTAAGATTTGGTTTTCTTCCCCTTGTCCAATTTAGCCCTATAGGTGGTGACAACTATAATGATTGGGATGAGCTCTTCATTCCTATTGATATGGACATTAGTATGTCTGATGAGCCATCTAGATTGTTCTTTGGCCAGGCTCTTGATCACATCCATCCAATCTTTCAGCTCTTCCATGGCTTTAAAAATACATCCGCTCAATTTTTGGAGTTTTGGCACCTTGTCCAAATGGGTGGAAGACTGTTCTGCCATATTATGCACATAATCAGAAAATGATTTCTGCATACTAGCCAATCTGATCATTTCTATGCCCTAAATAGTTGTCTATGATTTTTTGTGCATACCTTGAAGGAGTTTAAAATCTTTGTTCTGCTCCTCCTTGATCTTGACATCTGTCTGTTGCAACCCTGTTTCAGCTTGGATGATCATCTCAATCTTAAATTTGAATATTTAAAGCCATTTGATCGAAGTCTTGTCTCCTTTCTATAAAATCTTGGCCTTTAGTGACTCCTTGGTCTTCATTTTAACCACCACGTGCAACATTACTATGCATTCTTGATATCTCACTCTCTCTGATGCAAGAGTCTATAGATTCTTGTCAATATTATTCCTCTCTGTTTCTAGCCTTAGGAGAGTATTACCTAGTTTCTCAACAACTACCAGTCCCTCATATTCAAGGCTCTCAATCCACCTCTTTTTGATCTACCTAAAGTGTCTGTACTCTTAAAACTTGGATATGATGGCTTGGTTCTCCGCAGCACTAGGATCAAAAGTGGTTTGGGTACCGGGAACACTTGCTATTAGAGTGATAAGTTGTCTGATGAAGTTAGTTAGCTCAGGTACTTTTGATTTAAGTTGAATTTTAGCAGACTTGAGCTCATCAAGCTCTTCTTCTATTACCACAATGGTGGATTTCCACCAATCTACCTTGGTGTCATGCCGAGCAGGGCCAATCTTGAATGATTGTAACTAAAAATTGGAGGCAGACATATCTTCTAATCTACCCTCCTTTGTAGGCTTGACCACCTCCATAGAGAAATGCCTTTTTTGAGGATCTCAACCTAGTGTAGACATTGTATTCACCTTCTTTACTGTACCCACAGCAGTGTTGGGTTGGAAGGCCCATGAGAGAGTATCTTTGCTGGAAGTCCCTTCCTCTGCTCTCTTCCATTTATGTTCTAGTGTATGTTCTATCTAGGATTCATGGCTGGGAACTTTGGAAGTAGAAACCAATTCTTCTATGAACATCTTCCTAATCACTAGAGGAGTAGCTTTAGGTCTGGAAGAAAACAAGTTTACTGAAGTAGGAGAGAAGAAAACTAATCTAATGACTTGAGTAGCTTCCTGTTTCTTCCCAACCCTCTCATCTGATTCTGTGGCTGAGGTATTGGAGCTATCTTCACCCACCTCTACTATAATAGGGGATCCTCACCTTGGAGTATCTTGGGTCAAAGTTCTGACTTGTATATCTACAACACTAGCTTTAACTAGTTGCATAGGTCCTATACCTTTAGTGGGCTCTTTTGTAGGCTTGGCCAGGTCTGTAGAAATTGCTTCTTCTATCGAATCGATGTCTGGAAGTGGGTTCTCTCCACAAGTATTCTCTAGTGGGATTTATTTCTCAGGTGCTTCATCACCTCTGCTTGATGGCTACATTGATCCTTTATCCATAGTTGGGGTCATTACTGAAAAAGTTTATGTAGTGCTCAAAGTGTCTTTTTCCAGAGTTCGCTGAGAAGGAGGCTTCCTTTCTGACCTCTTCCTTCTTCCTGCAGTCCATTCAACCCACTACTCTATTCTTTTGTAGATCCCACCCATCAAGGCCTGCAAGTCATTAATAGCTTGACCTACCATGGGTTTAGAGCTTATAGGAAGGGCCTTAATATTCTCCAAATATGTATTATCATGCATATGTTGGCCATCATCTTCGAGCCCCTCTGCAACAATGTTAACTTTGAACTTTTTGATTTGTTCAATAGTTAACCTGGCATAGAACCTTTCTCTACTCTCTAAGTCATCTTTGTAGTTAGCCCAGTAGTCTTCAATATCATCAACATGATGAATTACATGACTCATTTGCAAGAAATCTTGGGCATAATTTACAGGATCATACTATGGCATCAAGACATCATATGTCTTCAAGTGAAACCTCTTTGAGAATGTCTTCAGAACATTCTTTTCCTTAGACCGGGATGTGGAACTATAAGCTCCAATAGTCATTGATAAATCATATCCCTTCTTCTTAGCATCAACATAGATTAGATTCACTTGGAGTTCCTTCCTCATCAACTTGATCAACACGATCATATCATCAAGATATCTGGGAAACTTCAAAGGGAAGTCATCAAATCCTACAAGATGAATATGTGAGAAATCCGCAAATTAAATAAAAAAGAACCCAAACTGGCTAATAAAAGGCATGACTTTAGGAGAAAATCTCCTTCCTGGGAAACCTTGTAGCTCCATGTACAGTCTCATTGTAAAGGCATCGTTAACTCTGATATATTCAGCATAACTATTATGTAATTGTAGAGAGGGGAAGAATTCATAGCTTTTAACATCTTCTGGGAACTCTTCTAATCTAGGGAGCCCAGGCCAAATTTGAATTGTGGCCAATATATATATAAGAACTAAAAACATGTAGAACTCATTCTGAAGCTTAGCTCTACTTAGGGCACTGGAGAGATTCTTGCTTACCAGAAGAGCCCAATTGATGAAATTTTGTTGAGAACAAATCACCTGGACTAAGAATAAATCATGGTCAAAAAAATTTAGTGCATCACTCTCACCTCTGATCCTGTGGGGCAGTACCAATATATCCATGATTTCTGGCTTAAATTTCATGCCATATAATGTTTTAAGAAACTTTCCCTTGGCACTCCTTTTCTCTTGAAACCATGACTTCATTATTTCCTTCTTCCACACCACCTTCTTTGCTCCATACTCAGTAACCGCTCGGCTATGTCATTTCTAAATATTCAGCTTGCTCTAGAATGTGCAAGGAGTTCTTGATGGAGTTTCAATAAATAGAGAGTAACACCATATCATTGGGAAATATAATTTTCTTAGTGTCTAGATTATATTGAGATATACATTCTCGAACCAACTCAGGAGCTTGAACTGGATTGGGAAAACTAGCAGCCTCGACCAACCCACTTTCCTTTAGTTTCTTAGTGACAGGATGCATCTAGTTCACCTTCAATCTTCTTTGGAAGTTCTGCATATCGAAGAACTTCGAGGAGGTGTCTATTATTTTATACCAATCAAAGGTGATGTCATTCATCCCATGAATTTAGTAGCCATGCTTCAACTGATTCTGACTTGGGATTAGGGATATCTCTCAAGAATGCAAGAGCAAGGAATAACTGTAGTTAAGAGCTTCATATTCAAAATATTCATCAAATAGATGGTAGTTCCTATTTTTAATACCTCACTGATATTATAACTTTTGAATTCTTACCGTTTAACGACCGACTTCCTGTGCCACATGAATGAAAAGACTAAGACATTAATGAAAAACTCTGTTATGGAGTAAAATGACTTTATTTGAATTAATTACTTTACCCCCCATTGGCCATTGAGGAACATCCTTTCACTTTAGTAACCGTAACGGTAAATTTCTGGAAGTAGCAGAAAATTTCTTTTCCGCTTCCCCTTTGGGTGGAGAAATGCTTTTGGAGTGCTCTCTACTCAAAAATCCACTGAAGGAGAATTTTAGCCTATTGAGATGCTGGAGTGATATGTGATTGTTTTATTTTCTTTCCTTATGCCTTGGATTACTCACGAGATTTATTATTCTTCAAAAATCCTCCATTTTAATGGTTTGTTAGGAAACGCTACCCCGTAGGTCAAAACCCACCTGTTGGACTAATGGAGAAGCCATTTTCCACTTTTCTGCCAGTAAGCTTACATCTTGAATTCTTTCTTTTTCAATCATTCCTTTTTCCTAAAATAGATTTGATCTGAATGCCCAAAACTTTCTTATTCTTAAATCTCTCATTTTCAACTTTCCCTAACCTTTGATACTTTTAAATTTGTTAATTGTGGAAAATGCACTCTGTAAGTGATTTTGCGCCAGGGAGAAGCTCAGAACCATTTTTCCACCAATGCCACAAAAGGGAATGTTAAGGCAAACTACTTCAACTACATATAAAACCAATGTTAGAATCCTTTGAAACATGGCCTTTACCAAATTTGGGAACTCAACCTACCCAATAAAGGCCTCCAAGCCTAAGAGGATAGCTATACTTAGACTCAGGACTTACACGAAGCTTTTAAGACCACTACTATACATTAAACATCCACTTTTGTTTGAAAGATATGTAGACCAAAAGTGGGGCAACACAAATGTGGAGGAAAGATTTAAGCAAAGATGATGCTAGACCAAGCACCACAGTTGGTGACACATCATCCAATGGATCTGGTGATATTACTACCCCCACCTAAGGAAATCAAGTAAGTATGGAACTGCACTATACAAAGCTATATTTTATATAAGTTCCAATATTCATTGATTATATGCCAAGTTAGCATGAATGAAGATGCATTATGGTATTACTTGTTATGATTTTAAGAATCCAGTCTCATTGATCAATGCATACCAACCATTGTTAGTATACATATTAAAACCAACTTTTCAATGTAATCCAAGCATCATCTATAAACACATGAAAGACAATCAAGTCTTCTCTACATACCGAGCATCATCGGTGAACAAGTGAAAAGTACAACTAAGTTAACACTTACCCCAAGCATGTACACTCACCAAGGATAAAGACTTTGGTATGATGCCCGAGCATCATTGTTACCAAGTGGTAGCTAAAGAATTTAATGTGCCACTTAGGTTTTTTCCTATAAATAGGGAAATAGAGAGCTCATTCTTTCACCATACAAAAACAAGAAAACAATAGAGAGAAGAAGAGAGAACAAAAGAGACAAATTTGCATATTGATTCATAGAAGACTCATAGGTGACTCCAATAGATTCCTAGCATCTACAACAAAGATAACGTAAGTATGAAGAGTTGTCAAGCTCATAGTTTTTTTATGAAGAAAGCCCTAATTTCAAGAAAAATGGCAACCACATCATGAGTGTCAAAGATCAAGAATGCGAAGAGCCCAAGTATAAATTTTGGCAACCACTCTACCTGTGAAGAGCCCAAGTATAAATTTTTCCCTAAGGTTACTTCAGAACCCGATGACCAAGGAGCGTTCTCAAGTATACCTCCTAGTTTTTTTCTAGTTGATGACATCCAAGCATATATCCACTACAAAGTTGTAGAGATCAGAGATATTGAGGTTGAAGAAGCTTACAAGAAACTTTGCACAAATGGAAACCTTAAAGATTTACACAAACACATTAAGGTGAAAGGGTTAACAAATTCCCTAATGTTTCCAAAATATTTCAAGACTAAGTGGACGTAGATAGTACTTAGCCGAGTGCATGACATAAAAATGTGGTTAGATGAACCAAAACCAATCACTAAGGATGTGATTCACACAATAACTAGTTATCCAGTAATCGACAAGGCCAAAGCCCTATAACATCCTTCTTTCCCTGAGATTGAAAAGGTAATAGGTGCAGTATGGGATGATAGAGGTTTGAAATTTACTTCCATCACTGACCCAGAGATGAAGTTTGGTGCATGTGTAGTTGGATACAAGGTATTCCAAGCTAGCCAAATGAACAATATAGCCTATGGAGCAGTTGACACTACCTATAAGATTGTGAAGAAGGGAATACAAATGGACTTATCTGAGCTGATACTGAAGCAATTGGAGGAGAACATGAGGAAAATTAGGTCAGCCAAATATAATTCATGTAAGTTTTGTTCACTCCTCATGTGCACATTTTTCTACTTTCAGAATTTCTTCCCATCTGTCAGTAATATCAATTGGGACACAACCCGACCAATAACAACACAAATTAGTGAATATATTAAGTCAGTAGGGGATAATTTCACATCAATAATGGATGCATACTTCAATTCCTTCAAGGACAGAATGAAGAAAAGAATGAGAATACCTACACAATCAGTACAATAGTATAAATATGACATATGTTTCATAGTGGATACCGACACCACTCTAATCAAAATAGTTGTACCGATAACAACTTGGTTAGCACCACAGGATTATGAGATCAACAATGATCAAGCTACAGAGGCTATTGAAGCATTGCTAAATAAAGAAGTGGACAAATCATTGGTCAAATTTGAAACTTATGAAGAAGCCAAGGATAGAATCAAGACATGCCCAGTAGTGAAGAAGATAGACCGAAAGAAGAATAAATAAAAAAAAAACACTTGAGAAGAAACTTTCGGTAGATGATAAAGATTTGGAACAAGATGTCACCGAGGGATAATCACCCATCAGTGAAGGTGAAAATTTGAGTGATTATGAATCTACCGAGTCAAATGCACCACCATCCAAGTAGGAAATGGTTGAAAATGTGACAACTACATCAAGAACCAGGATTAAAACTACCAAAGATGCAGATTCAGCACTGGTTAAGAAAGGCATAGTGATGACTTATAGAGAAAGCCTCAAACTGGGAAAACATCACTGAGACAAAGAAGGATATATATTAGAGGTAAAGAGGATAAGGAAGATACTGAGTAGGATGGGAAAGAAAAAGGATTTCAAACAAAAAACCTCAAAGTTCCTCACACACTTGATGAAGTTGCATAGTCAATCATCGACACAGGTATCATATCACACTAAAAGATAAGACAATGGCTAACCTTATCTCCCAGAGATTAGACTAAGATAGAAGAAGCCATAATCAAGGAAATGGTTACATATAAGTATGTACCAATATAATTCAACAAGAAAATGCCACAATAACTTAGTGATAGAATATCAGCAAGGTGGACTTATGCAATGCATATAGAAAAACACGTAAGGGAAAGATCCCTAGTCACACTCATGCCACCCAAGTCAATAGTTGAGGAAATTGATGAAACAATGAAAGATCATTGAAATAAATTTTATGCTAAAATGAGAGCATACAAAGTACTAGAGGGTCAATTACATCTACTAGTGACCAACAATTCAATACTGAGTAGCATACAACATGCACCACAACTCCCACACAATCAAGAAGAAGAAGAAGAAGAAGAAGAAGAAGAAGAAGAGGTAAAAATTTTAGAATTAGTAACTACAATGGAACCAATATTATATGAGGTAGTTAAACTAGTTCAAAAGTTGTGCACAATAGAGAATTTCACTACCCAACATAGTGAAAAGATAGAAAGGATAGATGAAGATCTTAAGGCTAGTGCACAAGGTCTCACAACCGAAGAAAATTCATTCCAATTACATTATGAGAAGATTTTAAAGTCAAAAAGGTTGAGAATAGAACTAAAAAAGGATGAAAGAAGAATCTAAGATGAGGTAACCAAGCTCCAAGCTATGTTACTCCCGAATCTCACATTGCTATTGAAAAGTTAACCAAGAAGATCAGCCAAGAAGTGGTAGAAAATAAGGTAAAAATTTTAGAATTAGTAACTACAATGGAACAAATATTATATGAGGTAGTTAAAATAGTTCAAAAGTTGTGCACAATAGATCATTTCACTACCCAACATAGTGAAAAGATAGAAAGGATAGATGAAGATCTTAAGGCTAGTGCACAAGGTCTCACAACCAAAGAAAATTCATTCCAATTGCATTATGAGAAGATTTTAAAGTCAAAAAGGTTGAGAATAGAAATACAAAAGGATGAAAGAAGAATCTAAGATGAGGTAACCAAGCTCCAAGCTATGTTACTCCCGAATCTCACATTGCTATTGGAAAGTTAACCAAGAATATCAGCCAAGAAGTGGTAGAAAATAAGGTAAAATTTTTAGAATTAGTAACTACAATGGAACCAATATTATATGAGGTAGTTAAACTAGTTCAAAAGTTGTGCACAATAGATAATTTCACTACCCAACATAGTGAAAAGATAGAAAGGATAGATGAAGATCTTAAGGCTAGTGCACAAGGTCTCACAACCGAAGAAAATTCATTCCAATTGCATTATGAGAAGATTTTAAAGTCAAAAAGGTTGAGAATAGAACTAAAAAAGCATGAAAGAAGAATCTAAGATGAGGTAACCAAGCTCCAAGCTATGTTACTCCCGAATCTCACATTGCTATTGAAACATATGACTTCAACAAAAGCATTGATTGCCACCCCAGAAATGTCTATTACTGAGAGTATATATGACATGCACGCCAGAGTCACATTGGAATACATGAACTTGGAACACCTCTCAGAGAAATGGGAGAAGATAATGACACACATTCAAAATTCCCATGCCCACATACTTGACAAGCTGTAAGTATTACACCTTTGTCATTATTTTCAAAAAAGTGGGAAACTATATGTATAAGGAGGATATTATATGTATACATATAAAAAGGGGGAAAATGTACAAATGGGGAAAACATGTACATAACAAGGCATGAACATAGGGGGAATCATTGACAAGGTAGACACTTGGTGTAGATACTGAACATTTCATATTGCACATATCAGTTTTTGATACTAATGCCAAAGGGGGAGATTGATAATCCTAAAGGATAATAGTTTTTCATTAGTATACAAGGAAATAGTTTTTGGACTGTCAGTAACAGATCATCAAGTGTCAATATAGATAAGTGCAATGGTCACCAAAATTGTTAAGTGTAGAGGTCACCAAAATAGACAAGCATAGTGATCGTTGAAATTAGACTATCACCAAAAAATAGTTTATAGAGTAAACCGAGAGCACAGTTTACAGAGTAAACTGACAGACAGTTCAGAGACATCACCGAGCATAGACTACAAAGCATACAGAGCACCAGTCTACTGAGAGATAGTTTTATTCTTGAGAAAATTGGATCTGAGATACACGTCAGATAAAACACTTCATTTTTATAATTAGCTTTAGGCTTAGCTGTAAAACCATTTCTTGAGGAACAAGTAGAGAATATGTAATTGTTTTAATTCTTCTAGCTAATTGTAAACATGCAAACTAGGAGATCAAGGTCAAGTTGTATACCTTTTATTATAGATTTTTTATTGTAAAGCATGAAACCTAATTATGTCAATACATTATATAAATAGATGTAGTAATCAATCAGAACATGATGATTATAGCCGCAAAATACATCTATGGAATAGATAAAGAGTTTCATGGAGAAGGACACAAAAGATAGAATTCAGTTATGAGGAACAAGATTCAAGGCTACCGAGAATAAAAGAGGTATTAATCAATCACTATAGGTGATACATATACATTGTGAACTTAAAGGATATGTAATCAACAATTAAAGATTGCATACTATCACACTAATACATTTGAGGTCAATTTTTGACCTTTAATTTTGACCAAGGCCCTTTTTTGGCTTGTTAGATTCTTTTTTTTTTTAATGAGCCTGATTTGGTTGAAATATCGACCAAATTTGGATGAACCTGAGTTGGCCAAAAGTTCAACCAATGCGACCTCCTAAACAAAAAAAAAGTGAAAACTGAAACTCATTTTTCAGTGCACTGGCAGGTGGGAGGAGGGATTGAGAAAAGTGCATGCAAAATTTCATTTTTCATTGCTAGTACCAAAGCTCTCATGGGCGGGAAGAATGATCAGTGCTAGTACATCCAAAATTTGTCTAGTAAGTAATTTTCTTATGTTTTAGATAGTTGTGTTTGTTTTCTATAGATTAGGGAAGATTATGGATAGATGCAAGGATAATAAATAAAATCCCAAAACCACTATCTTTTTCCTCCATAGTAGCATCCTCATTTATGACAGTGCTACCCCGTTCAACTCTAGATTTGAAATTTTAGAGTTTTGATTCACATCCTTTCTAACAATGTTGTCCCATGTCGACTCTGGATCTCCAATTGCAAGGGTACAGTTTCTCTACCAATAAGCACATTTAAAATCCTCCATAATATGGTTGTTACCTCCTTATATTGGGTTTTGAGTCTTAACAAATGAAATTATGGAAAACATGGGAAGAGCATTACGATAAATAAAGAAAACATGCCTGATCAGTAAAACTCTTGCAAACCCTTACCATAAAAAATAATTAGATTTATGAATGAACTCCTTGAATAAGCATGAGATATGATGCACACTGATTATATGAATAGATCCAAAAATGTAGATGCTTTAAATGTGTAAGTATGATCCTACAATCTAGTGCTCCTCTTTAATATCTCTACTCCTCTTGATGACAAACCCACTGCTCATTCATGAAACTAATCATCTTATGAAGAAAATTGTTGATGTTGATGCATAAATATGGTCTTTTAGAGGAAACCACTACTTTTATTTATTATATTTGATGTTTACTTTCTAGAACCCATAGCCTCCTTTAAATTTTTTATCTATGCTCATGATTTATTGGCATTATCTTTAATCATCATAACTATTGCTCTCTTTGTAAGCATGTTGCCTTGAACTAGTTGTTTTCTCAAAGATCACTATCAAAACTCATTGAAACTCCCTATTCTATTTCAGATCTAATGTTCACAAGATAGAGCATGGAAAAATTGGGGCTTCTAAATGATTTAACCCCATTCAAACCATAGTTATCCACTTGAAGTTGAGTCAACTTAACCAAATTTGATCTTATTTTTCCCTCCAACTACAAAAATCAAATTGATTTTTGACTTAAGTAACATGATAAACATCTTATTAAAATAATTTTGGGGGTTTCTAAAGAAACCAAGACCTCATTTATCATTTATTATTTTTATCACATTAAAAATAATCCAAATAGAGGTATTTGAATAATTTTTCTTTTTCAATACTTAACTCCTCAATTTTTTCCAATAAGGCCTAGGACCCTATGTGAGGCATTTTTCCCTCAAGGGTAAAAAATGGTAGCACAACCCTTAAAAAATTAGATGAAGAGAAAAGTGGAGGTAAAAGAACTAGCATGGCTTAGGTAGTAGAAGGTTTTGTCTTTAATTAGAAGGGAGACTAGAAATCCAAATCTCTACATATGAACAATGAGAATATGGGAGTTGACTAAAATGATGGAGGAAGCTCCTTGTATGGGGAATTGAGAGGCAATGCAAAGGATTTTGGTCAATCCTAATAAATCTTTAGAAAGGTAGAATGTCCTTAATGTTATATAACCATGGAGTGATTCTTTTTCTAGTTGCAAGGATGTACTTGTTGCATGAGGATAACGATGAGGTGATTGATCAAGATAACATTTTATTCAACTATTATTTGAAGAACTTGTATATCATTAAAGAAAGTAAGCTAGAATCTACCATGACATTGAATATTTGGCTAATATAATTAATGCAAACCTTTATTTGGATGCTTGTGTGGAAAAAATTGTATGTTATAAGGAAACTAAAATATAATCATTTTAGGTTCCTCTAAAGATTATAGATTTAAAATGTATGTGTAAAGGCTCGTGAAGATTTTGTAGGGCTTGTGTGAATTTATTTGACATTTTACATACACAATCATTTTCAATGTTGCAATTAAGGCTTGTGGATAAGTAAATGTATCATTCTTTTGTCTTCCAAATGATGAAGATCCAAGGAACTTAGGAACTATGCTACTATATAAACAAGGGTTGCACTGCAAGTATAGTCCCTACAAAGTCCTACAGTATAGTCCCTACCAAGTCCTAAAAAAATGGATGGATGGAACTATTTTAGCAATGTCAACGTAATTTTCTATATCATGAATTCAAATAGCTATTTAAACATTATCAAAATAGTAAGCACAAAAACATAGTTGCAAATTTGCATGTTGAACAAATAAAATGATAATTTGTTAATGCTTTTGAACAATTTTCACATTGCAATACATTTACCTTGCAACATAATTATTTTATTTTATATATTTATAGTTCATAAATTAAAATAAAGCATATTAGCATAAGTAATTTGAAATTTTGAATCACCTAGAAAAAGAGATCATTAGTCTAAGTGATTCATTTTGAGTCAATTGAATCTCTCTAATTTGGTTTTATATTTGTATCATTCTTCTTAAAATACATTATATTTTTTTGTATCTTATAATTTTTCACTTGAATTATTTTCTAAAATGCAATTCAGGTGAAATTTTTTTGGAAACATAGTGAAAAATACACATGCATCACAGTCTGTTCACATTCTTCTCATGATCTCCTTGTACACCTCATAAATCTCTTTTAATTTTTCTCATGCATCTCCTTCACTCTACACATGCATCACATTTTGGATTCTTATGCGTTGAAGAATGGTTCCTTAGTGAAAAAAAACCCTAAAAAATATATATTTAGATAAATAAAAATGACGATACTAATCTGTATTCTAAGGAATGATGAGGTCATATGCTTAACTTGGTGTGTCTTGAATATTTCAAGTACCTTTATATCCTAATGCAGAACACAAATGCAACTACTCCATACATATTTGAAATGATCACGATTGGGTAGTTGACTTGATGTATCTTGTATGCTCTTTCATTACTCATTGCCATGATATTTTTGTTTTTTGTAATTCACATTAAACCCTAAAATGATAAGGTTTCAAACTGTCACATTTAATTCCCTATGGCCAAAGTGGAAATGGTATCTTTCAAACAATCTTCAACACACCTTTTTGCAATTTTGATACCACTATATGTTGTTTCCTTCCCTTGATATGTCCAACTTATTTCATCATGGCCTAATCATTTGAATACCAATGTATCACTCTTTAAGATGGTCTAGTACCATTTAATCATTGTAACTTTGGAGATATTAAATTTATTTGTAGCTGCACCTGTAAGTCATGTAGAAGGCTCCAAAACATCATTTCTTCAAAACATTGATTCTGCTCCAAAATTTCATTGATAAATACTAGTTGTTATACATCATAGTGTATGTTGTCCTTTTCTTATCCTGCTACCCTACTATGATCCTAACTGAAATGACATATTTTCCCTTACATCATGTAGCAAACTAATCTATCTCCATGTTGTAGTTGTGATCATTTCCTTCCATTATATGATGTGATTTTTCCATGATTGCTCTATCTTAACTTTCTATCTTAGAAATTATCTTGGTCAATATTTGATTAATGTATCTTGAAGTCTAAATGGTGGCATTGTATTTTTTTATCATTTAGACAATAATAATTCCTTTTGTCCTTAGTTGACATGATAAGGCTATTTGACATACTTTTAGAACCTCTAGTATCACTCTGCATAGTAGATAATAAATTTAGTTCTAGAATCTTGCATAGATACCTACCATGGTTATTTTTTCATATTCAATGATTTATGTCTTGGAAATGTTCTTGATCGACATTTGATCATTATACTTAAATTGTCCATACTGATTGCATTGTGGCTTTAATACATTATTGTCTTTTGATCACAACAATCTCTAGTTTGATATTATGGTGTAACAAAACTTGTTAATTGCATAAACATTGATAGTTGCATAGATAGCGTGGGCCGACTGATAATTTACACATTTATTTTTGTAACCTAAAGTAAAATAATTTTTTTTTTTAAATTTTAAAATTTATTTATATTAGATTGTGTCACACATCTACATTGTTCTATGCAAACTACAAACTTTAAAGAATATTTATGTGAATGCATCAAGCATAGAAGTGATCTCCATTTTGAAATACTTTGGGAAAGAATATTTGTTTCAAGGGAAACATAATAGCTTGTAGCATAAATTTCCAAGCATTTAGGATTCTATGTTAGGCTTCAAGGTAAGATAGTTCTTGAAATAATCCAAAGTTGAGTTCAAAACTACTACTAGTTTAGCACAAATGATGGTGTTAAAGGTGGTAAAGAAATTACATCATGTAACCTTCATTTGGATTACCTTATATTTGAAACCATAAGACATCTTTTAGCAATGTGTCTATGATATCGGGTTCAGAACTCATAACAGCTGGTGAAAAGATGTGCAAGAGCATAGTATTAGCATTCTAATTGCTCTCGTCTCATTTTATATGACCCACCATTCACAATACAAGTTGTTTCAAAGGCTTTGAACAACTTAATATTGCTTCCCATTACATTAATCTTAATTGGGAATTACCAGTTAACTTTTGATTAGTATTCTTCTCATAAATATATTCACAATGTTTGAAAAGGACAATTATGATATAAGCAAATACTATGTGTCAAAACTACTATATTTTTTTTGTTATAATGCAAAATATTGTGTAAGAAGGAATTTTCTCTACTTTTATCCTACCTACCATCACACTGTTGATTGATTTGGACATGCACATGAAATAGACACAATCATACAAGTTGGATTGGTAACATGGTCGTACTTGACTGATGGTCACTCTCTGGGACCTAGGCTGTATACTCATGCTTTCATAAGGATTAATTGTCCTGTTTTAACTGCTTAGTTGTCACTGTCTAAATATTGGATGTAATATTGTATGCATTTTTTTAAACAAACAAATTATAGATCATGGATTCATTTCAATTCTTGCACTCCAAAAGATTCTACAAAACTATCTGAACTATTCTATGAGAACATTAGGAAAATATAACTTTGTTTTCCAGGATTCCATCATAAACATAAAAATAAATCATTATAAATTTTTTTTTCATACAGTTCATGATGAAAGAAGAATTTTTTAATATGCTACATCTTAGTTTTTCTATTCCCAAAGTTTATGCTCAACATCTAGAATCAGTTTCATGTAAGGTTTGAATCATTTTGAAAATCAAATGATACAGACCAGAGATTTTTATAACACCTCTTTACCAATTTTGTTGCATCTCATCCACTTAATAGACACTCAGTTACTAGTTTGAGAACAAGTCATCTTATAAAGAAAAACTCAAATGCTTGCCCTGCTCCATTATTCTCAAAGAAGGAGTGCCTTAAATATTTATCAAAATTGGACTAGAATTTTTTTCAATGTCCTCAAACATGAATGAAATGACTTTGCTTTCTCAAGAAAATATAATGAGACAAAACAAATTCGTGAGCTTTTCAGAAAATGATCTCAATAGAAATTGAATTTAAAACATTAAATAATGGTCTTATGCATCTTATGGTTCTAACCTCTATGCATATTGTCCACTTTCCGATCCTTTGTAGCACAAAAATGATTCTAGAAAATTATGAGTTGTCAATCATACTTTGGACTTTCTCAAATAATAAAAATCATTGTAAGTCATGTGCCTTCCATGAAAGAGGTCCTAATTTCCACAAAAAGATAAAATCTAACACCAAATCTGGGGTTGACATTTTATGTTAGCTCAATTTGTAACTAAAGGAGCTGTTAATAAATTCTGAGAAAGGAAAAAAATGACAAAAAAAGATCCAGTATAAATAATATATGAGACTAAGAAATGAGAATCACGAGATATGAAAATAAGCTCCAACAATGATTGATGTTGTGATAGAGTGGTCATGTTTCCTACAAGGTTTTTTTATGCCATTTTGGGGCACATTTTCTGCCATGACCACACCCAATATTTTTTCAAACTGCGCAACAGAAGTTTTTATTAACAGTAATCATATGTCTGCAAATAGATGCTATAGATGAGACAACATAAGTCAAATATAAAGGATAAATGATGGACTTGGGGGCAAATTGAGGGCCAAGTAATATTTACACATTAGAAAACTAGATACAAAACATATATAAACAAGTACCATGTTGAATTATTGATGATTCTCAACCCATGTAGTGATCATCACTCATCACTCCTTTCAGGATTTTTGTCAACCAAATATTGGTTGTTTCTCTTGGGGAGACTTTACCACGTCCAAAAGGCCTCAGAACTATGCCAAGTTCTTCTAGTCTTTCCTGTTGGAGTAATTGTGCACTAAGCTCTAGCAAGCCTTCAAGAGCTTATGTTCTTTGTTGATATGATTTAAGATCTATTCATCCCCTTAATTGTTGTTGAGAATAATCAGAATCTCTGCTAGAGGTTGAAGTTGTCTTAAGGTGCTGATCTGCAATATGATGGCCATTAACATTCATTCCCATGGGGACTGACAGGAGATCTAGATCATTATTTCCTGCATCTAAAAAGAATTCACATATGTTCTTCCTTGTAGCAATCTGCCTACAGTTCCTGTCTCTGACTCAGCTTGATTTGTACATATTTGAAAAGTACTGTGTATAATTATATGGATAACATTATTGAAGGCTAGTTTCACATGAACTGAAGAAGGAGATTTTGCATTGATCTGGATTGTGCACTTCTCCTGTGTTCTATCAAAGCCTAGAAATACAATCTATTTGACAATGAACTTCATTGTGATTTTATAGCCAAACTTATAATCTTTCATTTTCTTATATGTCAGTTTTCTCTTTTATATATTTAATTTCTTTCTTTTAATATAGAAAAACTCAAAATTCTGAAAAAAATCTTGTAATCAAACTATAAAAAGAATTTATTTTTAATGAAACTACCTTTGGGCATATAATCTTCCAAAAACAACACAAAAATCTTGCATCTAAAGGTCTGTTTTTTACCATACTTTTGTGCTAGTATTTCACTATCAATGGTTGGACAGAAGCAATAAACTCATGAAAAATGGTGTGCTCTAAGAGGGCCCTTAAGGCCTTGAAGGCCTTAAACTAAAAGTAGTGTTGTAGTTAAATGCAATTTTTTTGAAAGCTAATTAGTCAATACATATTATTTCTATGCACTAAATAATATGGTTTGATGCATAGAAATAATATGGACTGTTGTGAAATAATACTTGAAGATGACAAAAAAATATAAGACAACACTAGCTTTCATAGAAATCATGCAAGGAGAATACAATGTGATTATGATGACCACAATAGATGAAGACCATTCCTAAACCACTTCCAAAGACTTGAGTGTCCCTTGATCATCATTATTGAAAAAGTATGAGTAATTTGGAACTCTAATGAAGTTATCGCTGCTATATAGTAATATTTTATCAATTGGAATAATGTTGTAATATTTTATCAATTCAAATAATCTTGTAATATTTATTATTTTTGATTATATACAAGATACTACTAATTCTTGTATGTTTACATTTTGTATATTTATAGCCTGAATAATTTCCTGTGAAGAGAGTCCACACCTGGAAATATGAACCTAGAACAAAATATCGAGACAATTGCTAGATTGTGGTCTCAGTTCCAAAGAAAACTTGATAAATGTAATTGTCCTTGCAAAAAGTGTAAGGGCTTAAAGAATCAAAAAATTCTAATCACAATAGCCTAGAGTCATTGTAGGCAACATGGTCACGATGAAGGGGGTCATGATTTTCATCAATTGGTGAATGTGGATTTCCAACTCAAGGAACATGGAGGTGTGAATATCCAAGCCAAGGATAATGCTCCCATGGAAGAATATGATCTTGTGGCAGAGAACACAATTGAAGATGATGGTATTGGCATAGCTGATAATGTGCCAGAGGACATGATTGAAGAAGATGGTATTGGTGTAGCTGATCAAGATGATCATGATGATGGTACTAGCACATCTAATGATGATGATGAAGATGGTCTTGATATACCTATACTTGAGAAAGCATATGAGCCCCTATACCAAGTCTCCCAAACAAATCTTCTCTCTACTATAGTATTGTTGGTGAACTTGAAGGTTATGAATTGGTTATCCAATGTAGCAATGTCATGTATGCTAAGGTATGCCATTTTTTTCATCTTCAATGTTAGCATACCATTACTATTAATTATATTAACAATTCATATTTGTTGTTGTAGGTTGATAGGTGATTTTTTGTTCCCACCATCAAACAATGCCTTGTTCATACCAAGAATTATCTACCATTATGAATCAAATTGGAATGAAGTATCAGACAATACATGTATGTCCTAATGATCACATTCTATATCATAAACAACATGAATTTTCAATAGAATGCCTTGATTGTCATATTAGTAGATATTGGTCAGATCAAATAACAAAAAAGGTGTCTCACAAGGTTCTTCAGTACATTCCCATTATTCCACGTCTTTAACGATTATTCAGGTGCACTAGCTTGGCACAATTTATGGATTACCATGCACACAATAGAAGTCAAGATGACATTATGTGAATGCCTATAGATGGTTCTACATTTAAATACATAGAAACAAGATGGCCACACATTAAATAATAACCTCATAATCTCAATCTTTCATTGCCAGCGGATGGTGTCAATCCATTTACAAATATGAGATTTGTTTACTCGGTGTGGCCTATTTTTGTAATTAACAATAACATTCCTCCTTGGATGTCCATAAAGAGGGAGAAAATATTGTTTTCAATGATTGTAGGAGGTATTTTTTCATTTAATAGTTATCTAAATTAATTTATAAACACCGCATCAAAATGGTCATAATAATTATGTAATGTTTTTGTTCATTCAACTAGGTAAGTAGCAAGTTAAAGATATGAACGTGTATATTGAGCCCCTTATTGATGATTTGTTGAAGTTTTGGAATGGGGTCACTATGTATGACATCTCTAGACCAATAGGAAAAAGAAAATTTCAATTCCATACAATTCTTGTATGGACAATACATGATGCCCCTGGGCTAACTCATTTTTGCAGTATGTTATACAGTGTTAAGGTCACATATTTTTGGGATGTTATAGTGCTTACACATTATTGTTGTATGTTTAAGTTGTGCATGACAATTGTACATGATCCAATTATATGGTATATTTTAGGTCTTTAGACAAAGGGTAAATTCACATGTCCATTTTGTTGTTCGAAGATGAAATCTCGTCATTCAAGAAGTTTAGGAAAGCAGGTGTTCGATGAGTTTAGGCACTTTCTCCCCAATAATCATAAGTATCAAATTATCAAAAGAAATCTTTTTAATGGGAAACAAGAAACAACATCAAGGCCACGAAGAATGAAACCTCATCTATGGAAGTTGGAATACAATAGACTAAATTGTTGAGGTAATTTCATTTCATCTGATGATTTTTGTTTGAAATTTATATTTTGATATTGTCTTTTATTTACTAATGATGTAATTGATGCTCGTGAAGGTCATCAAGGCATCAATGACCAACTTCCTAGAGGAATAAAAAAGTTATCCTAGTCAATTTAGTAGGGATTTATACTACAAGGATCTCCCAATCATGCATTTGTTTGATACTATCCATATTGGAAAGAATGTAACAGAGACACTATGGAAAATATTGGATGGAAGGCATGACAAAGAAAAAATTGCCAACATTTGTAATGACATTCATGAATCCAATCATGCACTGAAATATTTCATTGAATCAAATAGCAATGGAGACCACATAAATACGAGTACCCTTCCTTGGTTATTAACTGAGCAACAAAGTGATGCATTAAAAGAAGTCATAAAAAACAAAATTTCCAATAGGATTTGCTATAAATATAAGCAGTCTTATATCAAAAAAGGTGATTTTGGGCCAGTATTGAAAATACATGATTGGAATACCTTCGTTAAGGTAATTCATGTTCTCTATTTATAATATATTTGTAAAATTGCATGTACTTTTTATTATATTATTTTACAATATATTGAAAAGATCATTTTTTAATTATTGCAGCACGTCCTACCTCTATCCTTCCAACACAAGTTTAACAATAGTGTTAAACAAGTTATATATGATCTTGGATAACACATGAGGTTAGAAGTGTTATTTCTTAGACTTTTTGTACATATATTATATTTATGACTTTCTTTACTTTTTATGTAATTATTGTATATTTTTTTCTAAAATCTTGTTTATATGTTCTTGTGAGTTGAATCTCTTTTAGGTGGTTATCATCTAAAGAAATTGATAAAAAGATATAAAATATTGGAAGAGAAAATTTCCCCAGCTTATGTGTGAAATGTAAAAGTGTCTACCTCCAACTTTTTTCAATGCTCAAGAACCCTACCTCATACATCAAGTTGAGGAGATTGAATTATGTGGACCTATACAAACTAGCTCAATGTAGATGGTTGAGAGGAACTTGAAATTTATGAAGGGCTTGGTTCATCAATGAGCATGTCCTGAGGGTTCTATTGTAGAGGGATATATGGTATACCAGACCATGGTGTACATTAGTGAATATATTCCCAAGTTTGCAGCAAATATCCATGTAGATCACATATGGGATCCCAAATCTATTAAAATTTTTGAGGGGAAGTACTTGATGGGGAAATGTAGATTAAGGAAAGTGAGAGGTAATTATATGATGTTATTGTATTTTATTAATTTTTATAAATCTTCAATATAAGTTGTTTCTAAGTGGTCTATTTGTTTTCTTTAAAGTTAGTCATGAGTGGGATGCACTACATTTGTATATTGCAAAAATTCTTGATTGGATTACGGTATGGATTCAAAAATCTCAAGAAAATGATCACTCATTAACATGAGATGTTGTTGCATCATTGGTTAAAGAATCTCATCGTAATGGAGATCCTAATTTTATGCCAATGGTACTTGATCTAGAATATGGTTTAAGAGGTAGAAAGGTATGTATAAGTTTACTAACCATGACCCATAAGTTTAATATCAACTCACTAATCGATGCAAATAATCTTGACATGTTTGAATAATTGAAGATCAAAAACCACAAAGCTATGTACTAGCATGGCCGTAAATTTTGCATAAAAAAGTTACACAACACGAAGAAAATTTATGATTCAGGGATAAGTGTAGTCTTCAAGGTTACTAATATTTCATCTAGAAATGACATACATCCTCAACAATTTGAAAATCAATGCTATGTCATTTTGGATGATATACTTGAGTGCGACTTTAATTCATTCAAATTAGTTCTATTTGTTGTCAAATGATAAAGGCTATGACTGAATCCAAATGATCCTAACAAGATTGTTATTGATCATGATAGTGGATTTACAATGATTAATACAAGGTCATTTGAGCCAATTGGAGATGAGCCCTATGTTCTTCTAAGCCAATGTGAGCCAATGTTTTACTTTGGCATTCCACATAAACTGGGTTGGTCATTATTTGTTAGACATGATCCAAGAGGAAGGCCGGTAAAGTATAATGTGATGGAAGAAGAAGAAGAAGAAGAAGAAGAAGAAGAAGAAGAAGAAGTAAATGATGATAATTCCAGTGATGCTGATGATGATGGTGATGATGATGATGCTCATGATCATGGTTATGAAGATGGTGTTGATCAAGGTGATGATGGTCATGAAGATGATGGTCATGATAATGGTGATGAAGATGATGATGGTAGTGATGATGATGATGATGATGATGATGATGATGATGATGATTATGATGATGATGATGATGATGATAGTCATGATGATGATGATGATGATGATGATGATGATAGTCACGATGATGACATGGATGAAGAGGATGATAAATAACATGATCAATGAAATGTATGTCAAGGTATGATCAATGTCACGTATGAGGTATTGATTTATTTATAGAAATTTGTTTGACTTGTAATTTATTATGTGTTGACCTCTAATGTCATGCAGTATATTTTGCATCATGTAAATTTTGTCTTCTATGTAATTTGTACCTTACATATCATGTAATGTTTGGCTAACTTAAGATAAATGATTTACATATGTAGGAAATTTAATGCCTTTGACATGGATTGACAGGTATAATTTTTTATTTGGTTTCCTTCTCTTTAGTCAGAAAAATATATAGATCCTACTATGTCTCTCATTTGATGGATTGTAGGTATCAAAAAATAGGTATTTGTTTGATATGTCTTACTCAACTGAGGAAAATGTGGGAATAGAAGACAAAAGTGAGACATCTAGTAGGTCTAAAATAGGGAGATCAACTAGATGTCAAAAGATTAGAAGAAAATTCAATAAATCAATGCATTTTTTCCTTGCTGAGGGGGGGGGGTCATGTTCTTATGATAATGAGACCAAAGGTGATAGGAAGGTTACCTTAAGGTACAAACATCTTCAGAAAGAATGCGTACCCAAGGAACTACCTCCAGTTAACACTTATTTTTCTGTTAACGAAAGAATATATCGTATAACTCCATCTTAATTTCATGGTTTGGGATTATTTTCCATTTTTGGCATAAAGGTCAGTTATAATCAAGTTGTTGAAGTGATGGAGTATGTAGGACCTTGTTTTAATTACAATAATTGGATGTGCATTGTGCAATATAAAAAAGTATGTGTAGGTATGCATTGTCACCAAATTATATACAATGCAAAGAAAATTATCAAAGTAAAAGGCTCTCTATGTATATTGATGGAAGGCCAAAAGAAATAGGGAATATTGTAGGTTTTATAAATTGTTCCCGACCTATGTCAACTAATAAGCAGCTAAATTTTTTATTCGAGGTACACGAGGGAAATTGTGTATTTGTATGTGAAATAAAATCAATAAGTGCAGGGGAAGAGCTTTTGATAGATTACAATTTGAATCATGTAGATACAAAAAAATTCCCTATCATGGGACTGGTAAGTATAACATTTAAACTAATTGCCTCCAATTAATATTGACTCCAATATACAATCTACTATTTTATTAATAATTATTTTTGGTTACTTTATTAATTTAATCTCATTGTTGAATGCTAAGAATTAGTAATCTTTGTCATAGGGTGACATGGATCCACCACAAGACACAGGCAGGGATGTTCGTCACAGACCTTATTCATTAAAGGTAAACCTTAATTAGTGTAATTATATAAATTATATAGAAAAAAATGTCATATCATTATGTTCTTTTCTTTATGGCTTTGGAATTATTTTGATAGAAGTTTACTGATATTGATGTCACAAATTGATGCTTATTTATAGGGAAATCACAAATGATAGCAGATCAATTGCAATCTGAAATTGAGTTGACATTTTTAGATGGCATCGCATGTAGCGCTAACCCTATCTTCATGGCTACTCAGATTAAAAATAAATATACTAAATAAATTCTTAACCTTGCGATGATTCCAAACAAACTTGAGGAGATAGAGGCACTCAAAAAGGAATTGATACGTAGAGTCAACTATATGAATATAAGAAGTAATTAATCTTAAGAAATAATTAAAGTTCATTATATGTTTATATTTTATACTATCTTATGGATCATGATCTAAAATATAATGTGTTCTTTTTATAGTATTTTTTGACACCTATGAATCATGGTCAATATGGTGTGGGTTGTAGCGCACAACCTTCATGTAAATAATCTTTAAACCTTTAACCATTCATTTAACCTTTGTATGCATTATTGACTCAACTTATGTTTGGTATGCTTCGAGTACCCAATTTAATATTTATCCATTGCAAATGTCTTTTCTAACAATGTATTCTTTATCTCATGGTGAAGTGCATACGCCTCCTTCGATCAATAATTTGATATTGCCAATTGCATTTTCCACAACAAGGAGCTTGCAAACATCTTCCTTTGTACCAACTACAAATGGTAAAACCTTGTTTTCCTATATTTTCTTATGTGCTAATCATGCATTGATTATTTTTCTTGTGTGAATTTTGTACACATGGACCTATTTTGTGCACTAATTGATTCACCTACACCTGGTACAAGATCAGAGACCAGTACTAGTGAAGCTCAACCATTTCCTGGATTAGCCCGTGTTACTAGTACTGGTTTGTTTGTGGGGTCATTGTTTTTGAACAAGAAAAATATGTTTTTGTTAAAAGTACCAAAGCTTCTAGGTGCTTTAAAATTGTAGGAAATTTTGTTTTTATAGGAAATGATGCTTTTTATAGGAAATGATGTTTTTATGGAAATGATGTTTTTCTAGAAAATGATGTTTTTTATGATATTCTTTTTTAAATGACATTGAAGCTATTTGGGCCCACCATATGTAAAAGGTACATAGCTTCATAATATTGGTACAATATTTTTCTTATCTTCCATTTAGTGTACTATATTAAATTTATGATATCTATCCATTTTTTTTTTCAAAAAAGGTGAAATGAATAGGATGCTGACTTTAAAAATTAGCTCATTAAATATTTAGAGGACCTCTTTGGAAATAAAACTTTTGACAGTGCCCTGATTCTTAAAAAAGAAACCAAATATATAAATACTATGAGAGACCAATATAGAAGGGATCTAAAGGATAACCCAAAGTGCGAGTGTCCTCCTATGATTCCACTGATGGAGTGGAATGAAATAATGGAAGATGCAAAAGAGAAAAGGCTAAAGGGTAGAGGAATTCAACTAGAAGACATAAAAAGAAGGTATGATGTGATAGTATTAAGTAGAATGTAATCATGCACTAATTAGTGATCTTTGTAAATATATAATCTAACATGTTTCAAAATTTTCATAGACTGCAAGACACATCAAAAACTATTGAAGTGAGATTAAAAAAGGTTGGCGAACACAAACTTGGCTCTGGTGGCTATATGTGATGTAGAGGGTTTAGGACTCTAGAGTTTCCTCCAGTTAAATGGCTCCTTTCTCTCTCCTAACCATCTAATGGTTACTTAATTTTGGATTCATTCCCAATTAGGATCTCCAAGATTCTCTCAACAAACTTCTTCTCCAAGGTATAGTTGATCTTTGGAAGCTTCCAAAGCTTCTAGGCTCAACTAGTCCAACCAGTCCCCCAAATGCCTAGTCTTCTTCACTAGATCCACTCCTAGAATTCCTAACCCCTTCTTAGGATATTCCCATACATCCACCAAGACTCCTATAAACCTTATTGACCCATCCTAGATCATTCTAAACTCTTTCCAATACTTCAAGACCCATTACCAATCCAATTGGTCACAATTTCACTAGGAGGCCTAATTGCCCAAATCCTAGTAGGTTTGAATTCACTATTTTTGGTCTATTGATCCAAAATCCTCAAAATGACACAACCAAAGACCTTGAAAATATTCAAGGTATCAAAAAACACTATCAGAATCAAAATTCCTGACCTCTGGATGCACCCACAATCCTAGTTTCTTGCAGGCCCTAGTTTTTGGCCTATTAATTAGGCTTCTAGTCCAGTCAGCATGGAAAATTGTAAAAATGATTTCCAAAATTTGATTCACCTCCTTCCACATTTTAATCCTTTTAGGAGACTATATAGGGAACCTTAAAATTCCACTAAGTATTTTTCAAAAGATCATGGGTGCTCGAACCACTTCTTTCTTCTCCCTGTCCTAGCTCACTTGGATTCACCAGTCAGCCATAGGGATTCCTATATGGTCTATGAAATCCATTGATACCACACAAATGAAAACAAAAATTCTATCTATAGACTCTAACCCTACTTTCCCCATGGTTTCATTCAAATCCACTGGTGGATTCTTAGGTTAGAGTCATTTCTAATTAAACAACACCGTGAAGTTACTTGTAGATGAGTGACCTTCAAAATTCAATAACTTTACATTATAAATAATTAGAAGAAAAATATATACTAAATATGGAAGCTGATTAAAATCACTACACCCCCATGGGGTCCAACCACCTATGCCAATCCATACACAACTGTACAGTAGCAAACATATATAGAATGCATATTACAAGAAAATAGTGATAGACATCCGTACAGAAGTCTCCAAAATAATTGTTGCAATCCAAAATTTCATTAATCCCTTCCAAACATCGAATATATTCTCATATACCAAACATGGGGTAGTTACAACTGATCTAACTACATTTTGCAATTTCTTGCAAAAGTTGCTCGAGCAACTTTCAAAGTTGCTAGCAACTTTTTACACTTTGAGCATTTTGACTTTCTTTGTCAACTCGATGGGTGAGTTTGACTTTGGTGACCCTAGATAGGATATTTAGGGTCATAAAACATCCCTCAAACCCACATTACACTAAAATACCAATTTTTCACTATTTAAGCCAAAATGACCCTAAAACTCCTAATGAGCACTATGGCTCTTACAAACATGAAGTTAACTTATCATTGCATCCAACCCATTGGAACTTGTTCCAAACCACACATAGACATATAAGAAAACCATAAAACACACCAAAACATCACATAGGGAGGTTCCCTGGACCATAGTCCCCTGGAACAAATAACTCAAGTCCCTTAAGTTAGAAGGTCTTCAATGGTGACTCCATGTTTCAGAATGTCTAGCTCTGTCATCCAAGTGGCATCATCTTTAGTTATTCCCTACCACTTGATGAGGTAATCCTTGTAGTTACCCTTCCTTTTCTTCTTTATCACTTTAGAATCCAGTACACTTTCCAATTTCAGTGGCATTGGGGTAGGCAAGTCTTTCACCCAATCATCATCTTCCAAATCTGCAAGAGTAGACTAACCTTTGTCTAGAGATGGTCCCTTGTAGGGGTAAAAGTCACAAACATTGAAAATTGGTGAAATTCCCAAATCAGTAGGCAAGTCCACTTGATAGGCATTCTTACCATACTTATGCAAAATCTTTAGTGGCCCTATCTTCTTCAGGAGCAACTTAGTTGGTTGGCATTTGGATAGCCTCTCCTTCCTAAGATAGGAAAGTACTAGATCCCCCACTTTGAATTGTAAATCTCTCCTTGTATGATCATCTTTGAACTTATACTTCTCCACTTGCTTCTGTAAAGTCTTGTTGACTTGATCATGAAGCTCTTTCATCAGCTCTCTAAATGACCCCCCTTGTTCACTCCTCTTTTCCTTCAAATTGAGATCCCTCAACTCCAAGATCCCTCTAGGATTGACTATCTCAAAGGGGATTTTACCTGTACTCCTATTAATGGAGTCATTATAGACAAACTCTGCTTGCCCTATGATGTGATCCTATGACTATCCACGTTGTTTAGACAAATACCTTAGCAAGTTCCCAAGTGACCTATTGACTACCTCTATTTTTCAATATTATTGTGGATGGTAGGCTAAAGAGAAAGATAAATTTGTGCCAAGAATATTCCATAGGGTCCTCCATAAGTGACCCACAAAATTTATATCTCTGTCACTTACAATATTCAATGGCAATCCATGGATCCTTACAATGTCCCTAAAGAACAAACCTGCAATTTGAGAAGTATCATTTGTTTTCTTGCATGGAATGAAGTGTGCCATTTTGCTAAAATGGTATACCACCACAAACACACTATCATGACCCCTAGGGGTCTTTGGTAACCCCCCAAAAAAGTACATACCAAGACACTCCCAAGGCCTTTGGGGTATGGATAGGGGTTGGTACAACCCACTGTTGCTACTTTGTCCTTTTGCCCTCTAACAAATCTGACATTGTTCTACAAATCTCCTCTTATTTTCTTGTAACTTAGGATAATAGTAGTGCCTATTCACTTTCTCCAATGTCTTATCCACTCCAAAGTGGCCCCCCAAGCTTCCTTGGTGTTACTCCTTCATAATGTTTTCCTTCATTGAGCATTGAGGAATACACATAAGATGAACTTTAAAAAATAAGCCTTCCTGCAACATAAACTCATTGAAATCCACTTTGAAACCCTATTGAAACTTCACACATGCTTCATAGGCTTCTCTAAAATCTTTGTCCTCCTTGTAGAGGTCCTTCAAATCACCCATCCCTACACTCTGCAATTGTATCTCCTGTATTGTGAGTACTCTTCTACTAAGAGCATCTGTAACCTTGTTGCCAACCCCCTTCTTGTGCTTTATGATAAATGTATAAGCCTGTAATGCTTCTACCCACTTCAAGTGCCTTTGATTCAATTTTTCTTGTCCATTCAAGAAACTTAGGGCATGGTTATCATTGTAGACCACAAACTCCCTAGGTAATAGGTAGTTTCTCCACTTGTTAAGGGCTTGTACCATAGCATATAACTCCAAATCATAGGTGGAGTACTTTTGTTTAGCCTCATTTAATTTCTATGAAAAGGAAAGCCACAAAGTGTCCTTCTTGGCTTAGCACTGCTCCAATAGCCAACTTGCTAGCATCACACTCCACCAAAAAGAGTTTATCAAAATTAGTGAACCTAAGAGTAGGTAGTTCTACAATCCTCTTCTTTAACATTTCAAACCTTTGGTCTACTGCCATAGTCAAATCAAACTTACATTTTATTCCACCTTTTATGGTGTTAAGAATATGGTCACTTACATGACTAAAATTTATTACAAATGTCCTATAGTAGGAGGCCAACCCATGAAAAATCCTAACATCTCCTATGGACCTAGGTGTAGGCCATTCCAAAATGGACTTAAATTTATCAGGGTCCATCTTTATGCATCCATTAGCAACCGCAAAACCAAGGTAAACTAATTGAGTTTTTAGTAACTCAAAATTTTCTTGATTTATCATCAACTTTTCTTGATGTATTTTCCTCAAGACCATCTATAAATGCTTCATGTGCTCCTCCTTGGACCTGCTAAAGATCCAAATATCATCAAGTTAAACTATCACAAACTTACCAATGAACTCTTCTAGCACTCCATTCATGAGCCTCATGAATGTGCTAGGTGTATTACTTAGGAAAAATGGAATTACTAGCCACTCATACATCCCTTCATTGGTCTTGAAGGCTATATTCCACTCATCACCAGGCCTCACTCTTATTTGATGGTATCCTAATTTCAAATCCACTTTAGAAAAGTAACAAGAACCTCCCAAATTGTCCATCAAATCTTCTATTCGAGGAATTGGAAACCTATACCTGATTCTGATCTTGTTTATAGCCCTAGAGTCCATAAACATCCTCCATTTTCCATCCTTCTTAGGTGAAAGTACTATAGTTACAACACATCAGCTTAAACTCTTCCTTATCAACCCCTTATCCAACAAATCTTGAATCTGTTTAGCTATCTCTGCATTTTGACTTGGTGTCATCTTATATGCTGCTTTGTTTGGAAAAATTTCTCTAGGTATGAGGTTAATCTGATGGCTTACATCCCTCATAGGTGGTAATGCACTTGGCATTCCATTATCCACTATGTCATGGTATATTTCCAACAATGCTTGTATCTTATGTGGCAAATTGACTTTGTCCTATGTCTCCTCCTTTGGTTTTAACACTACTGCACAAAAAACCCCTTTCTCCTTCTTCATGGCTTTAAGAAACACCTTCCCACTCAATAACATCACACTTTTTCCCACATGCTTCTCCTCATTAGGCTTTGACAAAGGATCCATCTAAAACTTCTTTCCTAGCTTGGTGATCAGATAACTATTATTTTCCCCATCATGTATTTCTTTGACATCATACTACCATGGATGTCCTAGAAGTAGATGACATGCATCCATAGGTAGTATATCACATAGGACCTTTTCCTTATACTCTCTAATCTCAAACTCAACAATAGTTTGTTAATCTACCACTATTTGTTGATCCTTATTCAACTATGAAACTTTATAGGGTGTGGTATGAGGTATCCTTCTTAGTTTTAATTTCTCCACCATCTCTATGGATACTATATTCTCAGTGGATCTAGAGTCCACTATCACTTTGAAAATATTTCCATGAGACCTACAAGTTGTCTTAAACAAATTATTCCTCTATGGTGGTTTTATAGTGCTAGGCACTTTCAACAAAGTTCTTCTTAGCATCAAGTTCCCTCCATCCAATACTGGCCCTGCCTTGGAAATGAGAGAAGTAACACTTTGTGTGTCATCTTCTTGTACCAACTGATTTCTTCTATGCCCCATTGAAGATGAGGAAGTCTTTTCAGGACACCTGCCCATGGTGTGACCCACTTGGTTGAAGTTATAACACCTACCAGTAAAGACTGAATTGGATCTTCCTTGGGACTAAAACCTTCCTCTATGAGGCCCTCTTCCTCTATATCCTCCTCTCTAAAAAGATCCCCTAAAATGATTTTCCCCATTGTTATCCATAGAATGATTATCTTCTTGTCTATTAGGGCCCTATCCTCTACCAAACTTACTCCTTCCTCTCTAAAAACCCATGTTATTGTTACCACCTCTTCCTCTTGGATGGAATTCATTCCCCCTTCTAGCCTTATCCTCTACTCTCAAGGCCAATTAGAATTTTTTTTGCATACTATCAAGAGACATCATGCCAATCTCATCTTGTATCCCTTGTCTCAACCCATTGAGATACCTTGCCACATTATCCATTTCTTCTTCTTGTCTTCAAGCCCTTAGGCTCAACTTGTGAAACTCCTCAGTGTAAGCACTCACTATCATCTCCTTCTTTCTTAAGTTCTACAACTTTTGATACATTTGTTTCTCATAATCAGTAGGCAAGAATTGTTCCCTCAATCTGATTTTCATCCTTTCCCAAGAAACAATATTTTTTCTTTCCATTGGTTTCCCTATCATCCTACATCATGTTCCATCACACCAATGTAGATCCCTTGAGTCTAGAAATAGCATATTTGTCCCTCTTCTCCTCTGAGATTTCTTTGTAATCAAATTGGTTGTCAATGGCTTCAAGCCAATCCAACAAATCTTCTCCATTCAAGCTGCCATAGTAATAGGGTATATGTTCCATACTATCCTTGTTTAGGGAAGTAAAGGCATCTAAGAATACCTTTTCTTCTTTGTCCATCTTAGGTGCCTTCCCTTTGTTTGATGACTCTTCTGTCTAACTTTCATCATCTCCATCACTCCCATCTCCCCATTCAATGATCTTCTTTTTTCCCTTTGTCTCAGACACACTAGCCTTCTCCAAGAGGCCCTAGACCAATTCCACAATGGCATCCCTACTCATTTCCTTAGGAGGCATGTTTTCTACCTCTTGACTTTCTTCCACTTCAGACATACCCAATCTTCAATAAATTCTGGCTCTGATACCACTCTGATGCATAGGGTTTAGGACTCTATAGTTTCCTCCACTCAATTGGCTTCTTTCTCTCTCCTAACCATCCAATGGTTACTTCTTTTTGGATTCCTTCTCAATTAGGATCTCCAAGACCCTCTCAACCGACTTCCCCTCCAAGGTATAGTTGATCTTTGGAAGCTTCCAAAGTTTCTAGGCTCAACTAGTCCAACTAGTCCCCAAAATGCCTAGGCTTCTTCACTAGATCCACTCCTAGAATTCCTAAGCCCTAATTAGGATCTTCCCATATATCCACCAAGACTCCTATCAACCTTCTTGACCCATCCTAGATCATTCTTAACTCTTTCCAATACTTCAAGACCCATTTCCAATTCAATTGGTCACAATTTCACTAGGAGGCCTAATTGCCCAAATCCTAGTAGGTCTAAATTCACTATTTTTGGCCTATTGCTCCAAACTCCTCCAAATGATACCACAAAATATCTTGAAAATCTTCAAGGTATCAAAAAATACTATCAGAATCCAAATTCCTGACCTCTGGATGCACCCACAACCCTAGTTTCTTGCAGGCCCTAGTTTTTAGCCTATTAATTAGGCCTCTGGACCAGTTAGCATGAACAATTGTCAAAATGATCTCCAACATTCGATTCAAATCCTTCTAGCTTTCAATCCTTTTAGTTTTCTATCTAGGGCACTTGAAAATGTCACTAAGTCTTTTTCAAAATATCATGGGTGCTCGAACCACTTCTTTCTTCTCCCTGTCCTGGCTCACCTGGAATCACCAGTCAGCCATAGGGCTTCCTATTTGGTCTAGGAAATCCATTTCTACAACACAAATGAAAAAATAAATCCTATCGATAGACTCTAACCCTACTTCTCCCATGGTTTCATTCAAATCCATCGGTGGATTCTTAGGTTAGAGTCATTTCTAAGTAAACAACACTATGAAGTCACTTGCAGACCAGTCACCTTAAAAATTCAATAACTTTACACTACAAATAATTATAAGAAAAATATCTACTGCATATGGAACCTAATTGAAACCACTACACCCCCATGGGGTCTGATCACCTATGCCAATCTGTACACAGTCGTACAGTAGCAAAGAGAGAATGTAGATTATAAGAAAACAGTGACAGACATTCATACAGAAGTCTCCAAAATAATTGTTGCAATCCAAAATTTCATTAACCCCTTCCAAACATAGAATCCATGCTAAGATACTGAGCATGGGGTAGTTACAACTGATCTATCTACATTTTGCAATTTCTTTCAAAAGTTGCTAGCAACTTTTTGCACTTTGAACATTTTGACTTTCTTTGTCAACTCGATGGGTGATTTTGACTTTGATGACCCTAGATAGGATATGTAGGGTCCTAAAACACCCCTCAAATCCACATTAAACTAAAATACCATTTTTTCACTATTTAAGCCAAAATGACCCTAAAACTCCTAATGATCACTATGGCTCTTACAAACATGAAGTTAACTTATCATTGCATCCAACCCATTGGACCTTATTCCAAACCACACACAAATATCTAAGACAACCCTAAAACACACCAAAACATCACATAGGGAGGTTCCCTAAACCAATATGAAACTTCACTCTCGACTTGTAAGTAGCAGCATTGGAATTTCATATCAAATTTTTATATATAAGGTTGCAAACAAATTTGTTTAATCAAATTATACATGCAAAACTGATGATATTAAATAAAAAATGCAGGGCACAAAATTCAATGTAGAGCCCACGGATGAAGACAAAAGAATAGCCTTGAAGAAGGGCTATAAATTCATGGCTGCACACCTACACCAAGAATCTGAAAGCCATATCAAAGAATGTGCTACACCAGATGAGACACAGATAAATTGGTCAAATGAAAAGTAAATCAAATTTAATAGTTAATTTCAAACATAAATTGACTATTTCATGATAACAATGCACATGACATTTCACTGCAACCTTCAAATCCTATCATAGAACCTGGGCGTGATGAAGAAAATGATGTGCATCATAGTGGTGGAGGTATTAATTTTCTATTGGAAATAAATTACTTAATTATTAATAGAATTTAACATCTTTAATTACAATTTGCCGTGTAACCTTTTTTTGAATATTTTAGAGCATGTTGAGCATGTCGATGTGGCAGAATATCAAAATGTTATTGTACATGATGTGGTATTTTTAGGTAAAGAAAAATGCATGTTATGTTCTACTAGTTAGTGAAATACATTTAACAGTAAAAAAAAGTATGTGAATTTAACCCATTTACTTGTTATTGCAGCAGAGCCCCCTTTAGTGTAGCAACCTCGTGCTCCTCAAAACATGAGGAAGCATCATAATTTGATATCATAGAAAGGTATTGAGGAAGATATTGATGCTCCTGGAAGCCTTTTCCTTAAGAAAACTAAGAAAAACCCCAAAAAAAATGATTTCTTAAAAATGCTTTTTGATAAAACTTATTTGATTAACTTTGTTGGATAATGAAAGAACATTGTTTTAAGTAATTATCTATGAATGTTGCGTATTAGTATTTAATTTTATGTCATATTAATGAATATTTTTATTTGTTAATGAATTCTTGATTAGTGTTGCGTATTAATGAATGTTATGTGATTGTATTGATTGAATGTTATAGCTCATAAATGTATGAATGAAGTGTGTAATTAGATGTTAATGGGGAATTTAGATTGATGTTAGGGGGAGGGGGGTGAGGCTACATGAGCTTCCACCTTCACGTGGTTTGCCTTGTTAAGTAGAGAATATTAAATTATTCTCAAAACCAAGTGAAGCTCAAACTAACATACCTTCATTATTTAATCAATTTCATTCATTCTAGGTATTTGCTCATAAGTGCATTTTGAATTTGTCATTGTCAGGAAACTATCAAATAAAAAACTAGAAGGGACAATTGTCAACTTTTCTGGCATGATTCATCTTCATTTTGTTCAAGTATTCTCTTCTTGAATGCGTCAACGTCTCTTGGCCTAATCTGGATTATTTCATTGGTTTGTGTTTTTGAGTAGGTGAAGTGTTAAATCAGTTCCTTTGGACTCCCATTTCCTCACACAAAGTAGTAATATATGTTAACAATATGTAATTTTCACTTAGCATGCATAAACAATCCACCTATCTTGTCAATACTTCCAAATCTCATGTACATGGGACATGTGGCAGATGATGGCTTTGCCATGGCCATTTTAAAATTATTGTGTTCGTAGAAAATTGCAAATTGAAAGTTGTGAATTGATTTATATGGCTTAAGTATGCAAAATTAACAATCATTACCATTATTTACAAGTATACAATTATGAATATAATCCATCATGAGTGTTTTCATCTAATCCTAGATCCTTTGTGATGGTTTGAGCTCCTTCAACAAAGTAGCATAGGAAATCTCAATACTTCAAGGCAAGCTAGATATCACCTTGATGCTCTCTCTTCTACTACCAATTAAAAAGAAGGAAAAAAAAGGTGTGTTTGTTATGTATTGTTAATGCAGTTACTTATTTTTTAACTTATTAAATGAAAGAGTTGTCAACTCTATTTGTCACCTTACTTCTATGCAAATTGAGTATGGTTTCATGATGTGTGTAGTTTTATTTGTAACATAAAATGTTCATGTTTTGTAATTATTCTTAGTATGGTAATTGGTCTTGAACAAATTGACTTTCCTCAGTAGAAATAGGTAATGAATCAACTATACTACTTGTTTCTAGATTCTTTGCAACAACGTCATCTAATGCTTCAAGAAAGGATGCAACAGTGAAATTATCTGCACATCAATTTCAACCATAAATGCAGGACATATCATTTTGAATAAAAAAAACATTGGAATTAATATTTACTCCCAGAATGATAAATGAAAGTACTAAAAATTTACAATATTGTCTTTGTATACACTTAGTATCTATTGAGCACTCTCAAATGAAAAATCAAAGTAAAGAAATATTAAGATGGAAAATAATTGTAACAACTTACATTTCTGAGGATCAATCCCAAACTGTGACAAAAAAGGATATTACATAGGACTATTATTTTCTTCTCATATCATAACTAACGAGAGTGTATTGATTCTTTGTTCTACATATTTTTCATGAAACAAAGGGGAGGTGAAGGCCTATTGAGCCAAGTATATATTAATGTTAGGTAACACCTGAAGATAAATATTTAGACTAATCATCGACCAGGATTTCGTTGGTGATTAATTTGGATATTTATCTTCATGCATTTTTTTTTTACATTCCATATTGGTGAAAATTTTGACGCACTTTGGTCGAAACCCTCACCAAGACTTGTCTACATATCGACCATTTTGTGTTAAAATGTAGCATCGTGGCTTTGCATTCCTAGTCGGATGTGCCAGACATTTTGACCGACATTGGTCAAATGTTCAACACATAAAATTGGCAATTTCAAAAGTCAATTTTGACCAATATTGGCGTAGATCATTCAACATCAACAATGATGTGTCAAAATTTTGACTAAAAAATAGCGACAAGACCATTTGTCGATCATTCCATCAATCTTGGTAGAACATTCAACCAATAGTTTGTCAAAAAGAGGTGCCAATTCTACTAGTGTCAGGTCAACAAGTATTTTTGACTACTCTATAAATATTGTATCAAATAGAAGAAATCTTATGAGAAGGTGGACTTAACAGTCTTATTGTAAATCTCTTAACTGAGTGCACACTTAAAAATGTTGTTAAAATATCTTAACTGAGTAGACCTAACTGTTGGAAGTACAATAATGGGAAAGCAAGATACTGAGGGGTGGGGGTGAATCAAATCTTAAAACTTCATAACTTAAAACAAATTCATCCCCATTCATACATATATGAATTTAACCTAACATCAAATAGCATCAACAATATGAAATGTATAACCCATAACACAAAATTTTGGTAACCTAGAAACCCAAATAGGTAAAACTGGCATGGGGATGACACCCAAAAAATCTTCACTACTGCAAAAATAAAGTGTGCCTATTAGCGCTACAAGATTTTGATTACAAAATGTAATCTACCTGGTTAAAGGTCTATTCGGTTAAGAACTAAAGATCATTACAATCTACCTTGTGAAAGGATTTCAACTTATAGTAAAGTAAGCACTCGGCTAAGAGATTTAAAGGAGGTCTATTAGAACCACTCTTTTAAGAGATTTCACCTGATACACTTGTTAGAATGTTTCAAGTAGTGATCCTTTGTTATGCACTCAGATGCTTATGATGGATCTGATCTTTCCAATACCTTCTGTGATCTCACAATCTGATATGTCTTTTCTCTGCTCTTCACTACTCTGTCATTCTGCTTGATCTAGGCTTCATCTCAAAATAACTCACTGTTCATCTTTTATGAACACAACAACCCTTCGCTTTGTATATTTCTTACTAGGGTTAGAAGAAATCTTATATGTCTTTATGGATTTGTTGGCGAGATCTAGATCAATGATCAAAATATAATATTTATGCCTCCAATGCATTCTGATTTCCTAATTGGCTCCATGCCATGCATAGTATAAAACAATTAAATGTGTAAATAACCCAGTAGATAAATATTAAATGCATACATATGTCAGCCCAAATCTCATACAAGTCAGCCTAAACATTTCACCTCAAATTTTGAATCAATCCTGACATGTGTGTAAAAACTATTCTTCTCAACACTTAACATCTCTGTCGCTCAACACTTAATATTCTACTCGGCTCGGCATGATGTAACTCAGCAACCTACATACCTACTCGACAATGTTTCTCAGCCTAAATTTTTTTAGCTCGACCAAAGTTATAACCAACTACAACTGCCTAAGTAAATGACTAAGTGTAGGTCACTAATTATCAACAAAAATTTAGACATTAACACTCTCCCCCTTTGATATTAGTGGCAAAAACACACTTATAATTTCGATTCATTCCATCAAAAATGTTTCCTAAGTACACAATGTACTCCCCCTATGAATGTACTCCATACTATATACAAAAATTTACATAGTATACATGCCTTCAAAAAAAATATTTACATTTATACCTGTACTGCTCTTCTTACATTGTATCCTTGTCAGGTTCCCCCTTATTTTTGTCACTGATTGCAAGTGGGGTTAAATTGTATTTATCCAAAAACTATTTATGAAGTTGTAAGGTGGACGCAAAGGCAATGTCCCAACTATCCTTAACAAACTTCATAATCTCTAATTTGTTTTCTAGCTCAGTAGCTAGACTCACTAAACTTTCTGCAGTAGAGAGATCTGCATTTCTCGCAACCAATGCTTTTGTAGTTGAAAGTTATTTTTGAATTACCTCCAGATGAGGTATCAGGTTGGTCTGAATAGTAATCAATTTTTCCCTTATTTGACCATCTTCAGCCATGAGCTCGACTATTCTCCTTTGTGCATTAGTCAATTAGTTAAAATGTAAGGAGCTAGTGCTAGGCTTCATACTCAATGAATTCCCAATTGACTTCAAGTCTAATTGCAATTTCTCTATGGCCTGTAGATTATCCTTTGTGAATAATTAAACATCACATAACTTCTTATACAAAGAATAAACATTAGTTTCAACTTCCTCCAAAATTTCTACAAGAGAAGAAATTTCAACTTGCTTTGTCACAATCTCTCCTGATATTTTTTCGAGTACTCTTTTTTCAAATTTTCTCTCCGACCATTTCAATAACTTCTCATTGGCTTCAATGTTGTCATCGTTTACCTTTTGCACAATATGAACTAATTATTCAAGAATTGGAGCTTGATTATTTTCATCTTCCATGTCAAAATCTTTTACAAATATATCTTTGATGTCATGTAACACCTGCTTTTGCTTCTGGTCTCTTTTCATTTCTTCTTGCCTTTTCTTCCTCTTGAGTAATTATTGAAGAGTCTAAATCTATTCATAAGATAAAACATTGGGATCCCATGGTAGAATCACATTCACTTCATCTAATGTGACTTCAAGAATCAAAGACTTCTTCCTCATAACTTTTCTCCTTTTAAATTCAAGTGAGCTACTGTTCAGCTTCATTTCTACAATACCTTTTCTTGTTTCAGTACTAGTCACCATTGCATCTTTCAATTTAGTCAAAATTGCTTGTTGATTAGGCATGCCTCCTACTTTAAGTCCAGTGGGAGTGGATTATGTAGACTATGGTAAATCAACCAACAATTGCACTTCCTCTTGTTCTTTAGGTGCATTGTTAATATCCCTCATCTCCTCTCCACTACCTAATTCTATTTTCACAACCTCTAAAATAGGTGAATTTTGTATATTTACCTCTTGTTCATCTGTCTTCTCCTTCTCTTCTTCCTTTTGTTCAACTCTATCTACAGATTTCTCTATATTCTTCTCTCCTTCAGCCTCTGTCACCTTAATAGGCAATTCCCTACTTGTATCTCTCAGCTCATCCTGACCCTTAGCATCCAAATCACTAGAATCATCAATTGTGATGTCAATTGGACTATCTAGTGTTAGATCAATAGTGTTTACTTTCTCTGTTTGTTCTTTTTTTTTTGCTCCAGTCTTATCAGGCTCAATATTAATTTGTTCTTTTGTTTTCTGAGGTGCAGTGGTGGTTTCCACTTCTTTAGCTTTCTGTCCAGATGTCCCTTCATTAGTTTTCTCCTTTGTTGGAGCTATCAATCCAAATATTTCCTTCCATATCCTTGTACTCTATTTTACTATACTTTCAATATCATTTTTCAAAATAGCATATCCTCTGATTTTAGGTTGAAATTTATGCTTGTATTACTCAATGAATTTAGCTCTTTGTTTCTTAGTCAGCTCAAGGATAACTTTGGCTAATGTACCTTCTCTAATCTATCTTTCACTAGTAAGTGCAAATTCCCATTTGCTAGATAGAAACTCATATAATTCACTCGGCACATTGTTTCCTATATGTACAGGAGTTAACTTGAAATTGCTCATCATATCTAGTAGAGCTTCTTGAACTTTATGCTTATCCTCTACCTTCAATTTCTCATACTTGATAAACTTAAAGCTAGATAACCCTATAGAATTTCTCAAATTCTCACATACCTCATTAATATCAGTGGGTCTTTTGAATGGTGTTGTTGGTATGTTGTTGGGTTCATCAGTTTTAGTCTTGTCTTCATCACTTTTTGGATCCAAATGTAGTTTCCTTCTTGGTCACTTTACTTGTAGGCTCGACACAACCTTTGTTGCAAATTTTATCTTTTTTCTAGAACTACTCTCTCCAACCTTCTTTGGATAAACTTTTTTTTACTCTACTAAAGATGTGGCAATGGATGCCCTTGTCCTTGGATGATTGGCAATCGGAGGGGTAACTTTAGGTTTTTCTTGGCTCGGCTTAGTTACCTTGGCTACTGTTGGTTTATTTCCTTTTTATTTAACAAAGATATCTTCCTTATATTCACTTATTCTTTCTTCTTCTTCTTCTTCAGATACATCTTCTCCTTGTCTAGTAGATATGCCTAGAGGTGCATCCTCTGGCTTCTCATCACTCGGAAATCCAACCATTTTCTTCTGATTCTTCACAATCTTTTTCCGCTTTCTCTCCATGGTTCCTGCCTTAAGATTCATAGATATCTTTTCCTTAGCTTCATCATAATTTCCAAATCTCTTTTCTTTTGTATCAATCTCCTATGATAGGAGTGCTATGATAGTTACTGATGTTTCATCAATGTTAACTTCGTAGGGAAATGGATCCAGCCATGATACCCTAGGTGTCACAGCCTGAATGTAAGTGTAATTTGTATTTACTAGAAAACATATCTCTTCATAGTGATTTTCCACAAGTAAACTAGGAATTCTAGACCTCAATCTCATTATCTTTTTGAATTCCACAAATTAGTTTCCCATGATACTATTGAAATTATTGCCTAATTGTTGAATACATTCACTAATCTGCATAGTAATAGGTCAATCCTTCTTCCAAGGAATATTTCCCAGTGTAGGAAATGACTTCTGTACATAGAAGAATATGCAAACTAGTAAAGAGCCAAACTTACATGATAAGCACTTATCTTTTTTTATCGATAGTAAGTTCTCAGCTAGTTGTGTCAATTGCAGCTTGGCAAGGTCGTAGGTGTGATTCTTCTTGACTATCTTCCATGGTTGATCCATAGCTATGTAGGGAACACTATCTAGTCGGCTCGACTGATAGAACTTATGTGCAATTAATCTCACTCCAAAGTCAAGTTCTAAATCTTCAATTGTAGAGATAGTCATACCTCTATTATTCTAGATAGCTCTAGCTACTATTTCTTCTTTACTTTGATCTGTCATTGTTCATTTTCCACTAATAATAGGATATCCAGTTACTCAATGAATAATATATTTAGTGATCCTAACTAGTCCATTGTCTAGCCACATATGCATATTATGAACTCGTCTTAGAACAACCTTAATCCATTCATCCTTGAAGTCTGTCAGAAAATCTAGGGCACGAGTTAACCCTTTGTTAGCTAAATGCTTGAATTCATCTTTTAGAACTCCATTTTCGCACAACTTGTTGTAGGATTTTCTCAATTCACTATCACCTACTTAACCAATCTTAACCATGTAACAAGATATAACATCGTGGATCATAATTACTTTTGGTGGAATAGATGAGAGGGCTCCGTTCAGATCACCTAAAATTGCTCTTTCGAGAATGGATCAAAAGTTAGGAGGTGCACATGCATCACTTCTTACTAGCTTTATTTGTTTCAGCTCCTCCTCCATACATTTAACTGGTGCGGAAGAACTTGTAGCCATAATATTTGAAATTAGGGTTCAAAAATGAAGAAAAGGGTACCTCAGCAAGTAACACTTCACACTGTTCACCTTAGGGTTGCCGACGGCATACCGGGGAGATTTTTGAAACAAACTTTACTAAGATCAATTTTGCAACTTCTTCGATCACTCTATGAATACTGAAAAATCAAAAGGTAAAATGAAGAATAAACTCTTCATCCTTATATAGAATCAAAAGGTCTAGGTAGGTAAGCAATAAATGTTTTTCCTGTTAGGTTAGTGCAAACCAACTGTCATTGGCTGAATAACACAACTTGCATACCACTCGGCTTACCATACCCGACCATCAAAAAACTTACTTGGCCAACCAACTTGGCACCTATAGTGTAGTTAACTCTTCTCGACATTTTCACAAACATGTTTCGGTGCATCTCAACATATGAAAATATGGACTTTGCCACATTTACATATTAGGAACTGATGTAAGATTTGAAATTTAAATGCAGTTCCTTAGATACCTCTATTCTCAGTTAGAGATGGTGTGATCACCTAATCCATTAGATTGGGTGACCTTGGATTTAGTAGTTTTACTGTTGCTCAGATCAATTTTCCTTACCCATGTCTAGTTCATCTATGCTCTTATTTGCTCAATAGTAGGAGCAGGTACTCTTGTCCTACACTCTCTCTTAGTGTGACCAATCTTCAAAAAACTAAAGTAGACTAGGCTTCCATTCATCCAACTCTTAGATTTTCCTCTGAAATGTATCTTTAAGAAATTTTCAGGTGCATGTCCATATTCTTCACAATAATGACAACTCTGCCTTGTGTTATAATCCCAATTATAAGTTTTGCCTTTCTAGGTGCTTTTGTTTGTGCCTTTGATGTCCATTGTTGTTTAGCATTGGATCTACAGTCTTGTGGTTTATGACCATGTTTCTGACACTTGTAACAATAACCATTCAATCTTGGTTTGGGAGGTGCATCACTTGCTTTAGCCCAACATTCATGTGCTTTATGTCCAAATTTATTGCAATTAAAATAGTAACCATTTAACTTAGGTTTAGGATTGGACTTACCTTTCTTTCTTCAAAAAATGTTTTTTGTATGACCTGGTTTTCCATAGTGGTGGCAAATAGGTTTGTTGTCCTTTGTCTTTGCATTCCTCCTTTCACCATTCTTAGATGATTCTCCTTTCTCAGTAGATGTATTTCGTTCAGTGTGACCTAATCCAGAAGAATCTTTTGGCCTCCTTGATGCTTCCATAAGATTCTCAAAATGAGTCAAAGCTTCATTAGGTTTATTCAACCTTTCATTTAGTTCCTTCTAAGATCTCAAATCATCTTTCAGTTGATTGTTCTTAGATCTTAGATTCATCATTTCCATATATTTCCTACTAATCTCCTGATTTGCAAGTAGTAGTTGATTTTCCATATCACCTTGATTGATTGTAATCATTTGCACATCATGTGCCCTTTCATCAAGTCTAAGATTTATCACTCTTTTATCTTCTTCTGCCATAGCTTTGTCATCTTCAACTTCTTTTGTTCCACTACTTCACATAGTCTCAATGTCTACATTTCTTGTTCTCTTTTCAAGTTTCTGACTTCTTCACACAGTACATTGTTCTTTTCCAGTAGATCTGCAATTGTTTCATAGCTCTCAATAGAATCTCCATTTTGAAATAGATTTGTGGTGTCATCTTCCTGATAATGGGTATCATTCATTTTTTTGGCCAAATCTCTCCTAGCTGTCAATGATTTCTTCAATTCATGTCTTTCTATCTCAAGTTGATGTAATGCTAGCTTAATCTCGATCTTTTGATTCTCAATGACTTTACCCAACTTGTAAAACTCCATCTCAAGAACTATACTCTCAAGCTAATTAAAATATTTTGTAGGAGAATTGCACTATGATACCAATTATTGGAAGTACAATAATGGGAAATCAAGATACTAAGAGGGGGGGTGAATTAGATCTTAAAACTTCATAACTTAAAACAAATTGATCCACATTCATACATATATGAATTTAACCTAACATCAGATAGCATTAACAATATGAAATGTATAACCCATAACACAGAATTTTGGTAACCCAGAAACCTAAATAGGTAAAACTAGGGTGGGGTTGACACTTGCAAAATATTCACTACTATAGAAATAAAGTGTGCTTGTTAGGGCTACAAGAGTTTGATTACAAAATTCAATCTACCTAGTTAAAGGTCTGTTTGGTTAAGAACTAAAGATCATTACAATCTACCTTGAGAAAGGATTTCGACTTATAGTAAAGTAAGAACTTGGCTAATAGATTTAAAGTAGGTCTATTAGAACCACTCTATTAAGATATTTCACCTGATACACTTGTTAGAATGTTTCAAGTAGTGATCCTTCATTATGCACTCGGATGCTGATGATGGATCTTCTCTTTCCAATACCTTCTGTGATCTCACAATCTGATATGTCTTTTCTTTTCTCTTCACTACTCTATCATTTTGCTTGATGTAGGATTCATCTCAAAATGACTCACTGTTCATCTTTTATGAACACAACAACCCTTCTATCTATATATTTCCTACTAGGGTTAGAAGCAATCTTATATGTCTTTACGGATCTGTTGGTGAGATCTAGATCAATGATCAGGATCTAATATTTATGCCTCTAATGCATTCTGATTTCCTGATTGGCTCCATGCCATACATAATATAAAACAATTAAATACATAACTAACTCAGTAGATAAATATTAAATACGTACATATGTCGGCCCATATCTCATACAAGTCAGCCTAAACATTTCACCTCAAAGTTTGAATCAATCCTGACATGTATGCAAAAACTATTCTGCTTGACACTTAACATCTCTATCGCTCAACACTTAATATTCTACTCGGCTCGGCATGATGTAACTTAGAAACCTGTATACCTACTCGACAATGTTTCTTGGCCTTGAATAGTTTTAGCTCTGCCATAGTGATAACCAACTAGAACTACCTAAGTAAATGACTAAGTGTAGGTCACTATTCATCAACAAAAATTTAGGGATTAACACTAACCACTCTAAAATGTTACTCCTAATAGGGTAAGATAATAAGAAGTGATCACACTTGTTGCCTTAACTGGCACCTTCCATTCTGTAGATAGTGAATCTTTGTGGGTTTCATCCCTACCACATTTTTTACCTTCTAATAGGGGTTTTTCACGTTACCAATTCTTGTGTCATGTGTAACTACTTTTCATGAATGTTTCTATGAATGTTTACATGCAATTAAGTTTATGTTTTGATATTACATGCATAAGTTAGAAAATCAATATGGTCAGTAATGCAAGGAAAGATTACTAAGGGTTAATTGATAAAAAAAATTAAGGGTACTGATTCACTCCTCCCCTCTCAGTACACACCATTCCATTACTCCAACAATTTTATCCTCCTTTTGGAATAGCTTTTCAAATACTAAAGAAGGAAAATAAAAATAAGAAAATGTTAAAGCAGGTGTAATCATTTTCAATAGTTTATGTGACACAAATTTTGGAAAATTGAAAGGCTTGAAAGTTGAAAAAGAAATCTAGGACAAGATGGTACCTGTGTATGAATCATATTTGAAGAAAAAACTAGACTAATGAATCTAAAAAAAAAAATTGAAGTCTTGATAAAAACAAAAGATGAGAGACATTGAAAGGTACATCTATAGGCATACTAATGTTGCAAATGGAATCAAAGCTATCAATGGACATCTATAAGATATTGGTGTTATAGTTCTCAAAATATTATTAACCTTACTAAAGAAGTTCATAATAATGAGATGTTCAATAAGGGAGAGAAATGATCTGAGTCAATATTCCATTTATCATCTCATTGGGTCACTTAATACATTTGAGCATGTAGAAGTTGAAAGAGAAATAAGAGAAACTTCTTTTAGATTTGTTGAAGATGTTGAACCAGATACATGAAAAATGTCAGAAGATGTTGAATCTTATCTTTCAATATTATTCAAACAATGTACCAGAAGATACAAAGGTAAGTTACCTCTTAAGTGTTTCAATTGTGGAAGAATAAGATATTTTGTTAATGATTACAAGTATAAATATTATCATAGTGATTCAAAACATGAAGATAAAAGGGAAATGAAAAGAAAGGAGATTTAATAAATAATTTTAATTTATAAGGAAGAGGTAACAAGAGTTTATGTTCCATGGAAAAATAATTTGAGGAATCATTGTTTTTATCTATCTCACAAAGAAGGGAATAGATTTCTTTGCATGCTAAATATTTTGCAGATGCATGGATCATAGATTCCAGATGCTCAAATGATATGATAGGAGATAAAAGAAGATTTATCAAGTTTGAAGATTATGATGGTGGAGAAATTAGATCTTCTAGAGATGGAAGTGCTCAAATCAAAGGTACATAGGAACCATATCAATTAATGGTGAGCATAGAACTGACAATATTTATTATGTTGAAGGCTTGAAACATAATTTATTGGGTGTTAGTCAGATGTGCAAAAAGGGTTACGAAGTTACATTTAAAAGTGATGGTTGTACTGTTAGAAAGAAACAAACTAGAGAAAGGGTTGCAAAATGCTTTAATGCTATTGGTAATATTTATTATATTTGAAGACAACTATGAAGATATATTCTTTCTAACTCAATATAATGATAGATGGGGAGATGTTGTGAAAATGGAGCCTGATCAAGACAAAGAGGGATATGATTTTTCAAAGGATAGTGAATAAATAAATGATAAATAAAAAGATCTAGTAGATACTAAATGGACTATGTTAAAATAGAAGAAATAAGAAATCAACAAAGACATGTTAGACTACAAGAAGATAGTGGAACAAAAATAGAGAGTAGTTAAGAAAAATGTTGACTATATTATAGTAGGTCATAAGCATGAGAAAGGAATTAAGGAACAAGAAGAAGATGAAAAGGACGTGGTAAATCAGAATAATATAAGAGAAGATAAAAAGAATACAAAAGATCCTAAGGAATCTGAAAATAAATAGAACATGGTCAATTGGAGGAAGCTAAAAGATAAAACAAATTAGAAGACCAAAAGCAATAGAAGATCAACAAGAATCCATTGTAGACAAAGAATAGATAACAAATGAAGAATCAAAGATCTCATTCTATTGGTTAAAGGTACTCTGCCTTTGATGGTATCTATTTTTTATTGTAAAAGTGTAGAAAACAGAGTCAATAACAATATAACTTTGATAAAGAATTTAATTTTCAATGGAAGGGGCTATAATTGCAATAATTTAGGACATAAGACAGTTCAATGTAGAACTAAGATGAATTATAGTAGAATGAATGAGAGCCAAACTGTTAAGAACTTCAATAGATATTGTTATGGTTTCAATGGATATGGACATAGAAAAATGGAGTTTAGTATAAATATCAATGTCAAAAACAATGAAACTGCAAAAAAAATAAAAAGGATGGTTTGATTTGCTATAAATGTAACAATAAAGGGAATATTTCAAGATTATACAAGGATGGGTCTATTTTTATACATATGCAATATGATAGAACATATTACAAATTTATGCAAGTATGTTGAAGGGTAAGATGATTGTTTAATATTTGCAGAAGACTCAAGAGAAAGAAAAAGGATATATTTGTTGTGGAATACAAAAGGTGACTCTGATGTTTATCTAGCATCCATTCCTAATGGTTTTTTTGTCCTTTATTAAATGACTCAAATTGTATGGTCTGAGGGGGTGCTTTTATTTGTTTTCTCCCTCAAGATTGGTTGATGGGTATCCTCTCAATAGGGTAATGAGGTATGAATACTTTACTAAAGAAAATATCCATGTCTTGTGGTCTAGAAAGGTGTTTGTTTGGATGATAATGTCATAATTTATTCTTTCTAAGATATATTCAAATATGGATTGTAAATTTGATGTATCTGTTGGATCACATATTATGAAACATTTGAATAACAGTGTTGTAAATGATAAAAGTCCTATTGATGATTTGATAAGGTCATGGGACCATTTTTTTACTAATGATGATGATTGGATAAGGTGGAATATTATTTGATACTACATAGAGAAGGTTGAGTTTGAATCTATAACAAATAAATATATGGAAGATCTAAAGAATAATAAAGAGAATGAAAATATAATAATGTATTCAGAGAGATAGTTTGATTTGGTGATTGGTGTTGTTGGAGACATGTTTCATCATATGATCAGAATTTCAAGTTTATCCAGAAGTGATCAGGGTACATCATGTAGGTGCATCTATTCAAGGGGATCTTGTTTGACTAATGCCAGTATCAGCTTATCAGAGTTGTGCAGGGGTACATCTTTTTTGGCCTTTTTCCTTGATGGAAAATGGAGAGAAAAATAAAGTAAATAGTTAAAAAGGGGGATTTAACATTTTTTGTGGTTGTTTTCCATCAATGAAAAATGGGATAGGCTATGGGCAAGATCATGGTATACCAAGCTATGGCCTTAAGTGGCAATGAAAAATCTGAAAATCAGGGTTAGTTAACTTGACGTAAAAAGTTGAACATCTTATCAACCTTATGTGAAAAAGGTTTGAGAACGGAATCTATAGGAAATTGAATTTAGTTTCTAACCTACTAGCCCTTGTTTAAAAAAATAATAATCTAATTGTTGAAAACTTTAGATTCAATGCAATAGTACAAACATTTTAGGAAAAAGATAAAAAGTACGTGTATGTCAGACCACCTCAAATGATGATATATTTTTACAAGATTCTAGATCTAAGTAGTAGACTCATGCCCGTATGTGGCGCATATTTTTGTGTAATTTTTTCCTAAATAAATAATTAATTATTATTTTTCTGCTACAACTTATTCAGAATAAAAATACTGTCGTGTCTGACCACCTTAACTAATTCGTAACTTTACAAAGTTGAAAAAAAAAAATTCTTATAGTAGGCGAAGCATAGAATGTGACGCATTTTTTAGATTTCAAAAAACTTAAACCATTTGAAAGTTATAGTTTTTTTTCAATGAGTCTGTCAATTAGGACTTTAGAGATAACTCAATTAGAAAATAAATAATAATTACTTACTGAACTCAAAATTTGATAGAAATTATATTGATGGAAAGCTGATAATGTTTTGAGAAACCCTTTTTGTTTCATCAATTTTGGGTGAAAAAAGGTCGTCAGCTACATGGTTGAAGTCTGGAGATAAGAGGAAATATGTTGAACACATCTTTTGGGTTGACCATCCACGTTTGGCATTGCAAAGCCAAAATCTAAGGCAACAACAAAGGATAATCAGATATCCGAAACAATATCACATATCTAGTATTATCGGATATATGATATGTCTTGCCCAAATTTTTCAAAGCTTTTTTCAATTTTATGATTTTAGATTTTTCAATTTTATGATTTTTGTTTTTTACGTTATATATTGTAAATTTCATTTTTATAATCTTAATATTATATGATAATAGCATTAGTATCAACAAATTAATATTATATAATTATTTATATTAGTATTCTATTATATAAATTAGTATTATATTATTATTTATTTGTCTATTGTATAATAGTATAATATTAGTATTAAATATCTATTTATATTTATATTATAATAATAAGGGAGAGAGAGAGAGAGAGAGAGAGAGTTATTTATAACATTGTTTTATAATATTAATATTAAATAAAAACCTAATATTAATATTATGAAAATATAATATGAATATAACATTAATATTATAAGAATAAAATTTATAATAGTTATGAAAAAGTAAAATAAATATTCAAAGTAGGATGAAAATGAAAAAGTTTAAAATTGTAAATTTGAAGAGAAGTAAAATTTGAGCGGGAGATTTCGGATATCCGATAATGATGACATTAATTTTGCCATTAGTACACTTAGTGAAAAACATTGACAGAGGTCATCGGTACAAGAATTACCGGTGGACTACAAGCATTACCGGCAGACATCGAGCATACCAGACAGATCAAAGTGTCACGTGAAAATACTAAGTATGGAATTGACCGACAAACACTGGCAAGCGTTGCACCGACGAAGTCAACAGGACATCACTGATGGGTCAATAACATAACATGGAGATCATCACCGATGATACAAGTTTTTAGAACAAAACCGACAGAGCACAGAAAAGGCATACCCAATGAACAGTTCAAGAAAGGATCACCGACGACAAAGAAAATCGACCGTCAGAACCGATAGTCAGTTAGAGAACCCACAAAAAGTGGAACTAAGTTTTACACGTCAGATAAAGCATTGTATTTCTTTTTATAGAGCTTTAATTTTTTTTAAATCATAACTTGAGGGTCAAGAAAGCTTTATGTAAATGTTTTAAAGCATCCTAACATATCTAATACATATCTAACTAAAGATCAAGGTCAAGTTGTAAACCTTGGATCTAGAGTTAACTTGCGAAAGCGTGAATCGAGAATGAAGCTAAAATATAGTATAAATAGATGTTCAATCAATTGTGAATTATGAATTCATTGTTGTTGATAGCCACGAATAGCATCTAAGGAGCAGAAGGCAGAATTCATGCAAAGTTCAAAAATAGATCACATCAGTTATCAAGAACACACAGAGGCTACTGACATGTAGACAAATGTATTATTCAATCATGGAAAGATGATTACTCATACATAGGAAGATTTATTGGATCTGTTATCAGTAATTGGAGATTGCATACATCACCAGATCAAAGACTTATGTAGTTGTATTCTAACAAGTGCATCACATCTAAAATCCTTTTGTAGAAGGTGGACTTAACCGTTCTTTACAAACCTCTTAATAGAGTGCACACTTAATAGTGTTGCTAAAGCTTCAAATGAATTAGATCTTAACAGGTCTCCACTGTAATACTCCTAATAGGGTAGGTCATCAGAAGTGACCAATTGTAATCCTTAACCGGCCCCTTCTTATCTGTACATAGTCAAGTCTTGTGGGTAACAATCCCCATCGTAGTTTTTACTTCATAACAGGAGTTTTCTATGATATTATATCTTGTGTCATGTGTTATCTATTTTCATGAATGTTTCTTTTATGGTTACATACTAAAGAACTTATGATATGATTGCATATACATAAAGAAAGATGAACAGTTAGATAAGATAATTTACAAACTGATAATTAAGGGTTAATGGGCTAACCAAGAAAAGTTTTAGTGGTACTGATTCACCCCTCCCCTCTTAGTACATCATTTCAATATAATTCCAAAAATTGGTATCAGAGCTAAGTCTCTTTCTTGAAAAGATTAAAGACTTAAGAGAAAAGATCAAACCAATGGAAAAGTATAGACTGGACAAGACTATTGAGAATGAGCAACTACAAATGCAGATTAACTATGAGCAGTATAAAGAGGCGAGAATCAAATTAAGAAAACTTCTTGATGAAAGAAAGATTATGGAAACTAGGCTGAATGAGAAGGACTACAAAGAATTAGAAATACAAGATTACTTTGATACAACAGAATCATCAACATCAAGAAAAGCTTTAGACACATCAGTAGAAGAAATCACAAGTCTACAAGAGGTCAATCTACATCTAATAGAGAAAATCAAGATGCTGCAAATTAGTCAAGAGACTCAAATAGTGAAAATGGTTAATGTCATAAATGATGCAAGAAAATATGAAAATGAAAGAACACTAGCCATTGCTGATAAGAGGAAAATAATATAGAAGCTAGAAGAGAAAGAATCAGAGATTCAAACACTAACTAGGCATCACCATGAAGTTACCAACTAGATTATTCTTATGAGTCAAGAAGCAAACAGACTAAACACAAAACTCATTGAAAGAATATAGATCATCGGTGAGCTAAGAGAAGAGAATGAAAAATTGAAGCATGAAATCAAAATCCAGATTCAACACAATGAACTAATCAAAAAGGCTGATGAAAGAAACAAAAGGATGGATGATTTTCTTGATGGACAGAGAAGAGTCAACAACTACACGGGATTAGGGTATAAAAAAAATGGTGAATCTTCTGGTCAACTAGATCAAAGGAATGCTTTCACAACCCCAAGATCCAAGAAGTTGTCATGCAATCACTGTGGAAAACTAGGCCACACCACAAACATTTGTAGAAGCAAAATAAAAGGTATTTCTCAAGCACAATCTACTTTCATTGGTAATTGTTATAAATGTCAAAAGAAAGGACACAAGGCAGATGAATGTAGATCCAAAGTGACAAATCCGAAGAGGAAAACCTACATGGACAAGTACTTTTCTACCTACAAGATGAATGGGCATACACATAAAGAGTGCTGGAAAAAGAACAAAAAGACCTGAACACCAAAAGAAACTGGTAATAGCCACAAACCAACAAGAGTAGGTAACTCATATGTTTGGGACTATAATACATGGGTAAACTACATAGCATGTGGAAGGTATGTTCATATTGGTGCCAACTATATGAGAAAGTGGACCAGAAGGTCAAGAGGTTGGACCAATCTAGGTATGGCATGTTTGCATTGCCATAAGGTTGGACATGTGATAAAATATTGCAAAGACTGACTGAAAGACACAAGTACACATCCCAATGGAAATACCATTGATGACATCAAGAGAATGAGAAACAAGATGTGGGTAAAATCTACAAACACTGAAGGTGCTGGAACAAGAAATGCAAATGGTGACACCGCATCCAATGGATTTGGTGAAATCACCACATCCAACTAGATTGCACAAGTAAGTATGGAACTACATTATGACAAGTTACATTAACCATCAGTTCCATTACATAATTCATATTGTAATATTAGCATGAATAAAGATGAAATATATTGTTATTTTCTAAACTATTGAAAAGCAACTATCGGTTATTGGGTACAATTTGCATCGGTGAAAACACACAAAAAAGTTAGCACTACTTACCAGAATGTATTAGTCATTACACAAGCTAAGTGTAAATTGACGGACATCGGTGAACCTTGAGTCAACAAAAGCTATCTTCGCAACTTTATCGACAATCATCGGTGAAGTCACCAAAGCTACTAGCTACCCCGACGCTTTGTACAGACACTGAAGATGTTATGAATGTCTCTACCGACGAACTCAGTATTTATATACCAATGAGTTGGTAAGCATTAATGACAACTTAGGGTACAAAAAGGTTATAAAAGCCTGACGGGTAAACTCATTTTTTCACCCGCAATTTTTGAGAAGAGCAGAGGGATTTCAAGCAATTTGGAGTGTGACCCAACAAGAATAAATTTGACTCAAAAGCATTCACATTCATAGGAAATCACAGAGAATCCGTAAGTAATCACATTCACCAATCACAGTGTTTTATTTGTGAAAAGACCTAAATTTTTGCAAACACAATGGCATCAACCTCTAGAGTTGAGAAGATTAAGGAAGATAAGAAGAAACCATTCAAGCTTGTCAGCATAGGCTCGTGTGCTGAACCCAAGTTCAAGCTACACCCAGAAATTGCATCACAACCTGATGATTCTAGAGCATTCTCTAGAATACCACCTAGGGTTTTACTAGTAGATGATGTAAGGTCCTATATTCATTGCAAGATCTCAGAAATAGGAGATCTAGACCTAGATAATGCCTACAAGGCACTATGTGATGACAATAGAAAGATCAAAGAAGAGCATAAACATATGGAAGTAAAGGGACTCACGAATGCACTGCATTTCCCAAAGGTCTTGAAAATAGAATAGATAAAGATTGTTCTTAGCAGAGTTCACAACAAGACTTTATAACTATATAATCCGAAACAAATAACTAAGGATGGTATTCATGTGGTTATTGGTTATCCTACAACCAATAAACCACAAGCTCACAAGCACCCATCCCTGGTAGAAGTGAAAAAACTAACTGGTGCTAAATTAGATAAAAGAGCACTAAAGGTCAACACCATTACCGACGTAGAGCTGAAGTTTGGAGCATGTGTTGTTGGATATAAAATATTCCAAGCAAGTAGAATGAACAGCATATCAAGTACTACTATGAGCATAACATACAAGATTATCAAATAGGGAAAGAAGATGGATCTTGCAGAGATCCTGTTACATCAACCAGAGGTGAACATGTGCACAATAAGATCTTCAAGGACAAACACTTGTAAGTTTGGTTCCCTCATAATGTGCATATTCTTTTACTTTGAAGAATACTTTCCTTCCATAGGAAAAGTTGTATGGGACACAAGCAGACCCATAACCATTCAGATAGGTGAATTCATAGAATCACTAGGAGCAAATTTTGATAATGTTATGCATGAGTATTTCAAAACCATTAAGGAAATGCTACAAGCCAAAACAAGAATTCCTGAAAATCTGATAGAGGAACACAAAGAGAATATATGTTTCATGGTAGATACTGACTTCACATACATACAAGCAGTAGTACCTAGGAAGTGATGGCTTACATGGTTAGAATATGAAATCAAGGCAGGACTAGCCAAGGAGTGCATTGAGGCACTATTGAATGAGCCAGTGGACAACAAACAACTAAGATTTGGCACCTATGAAGAGGCCAAACAAAAGATTAAGACAAATCTTGTTATTAAGAAAGCTGTAAAATAGTCAGGCAGAATGGTGAAGAATCTTAAAAAGAACCTGAATATATCTTCTGAAGGTGAAGAAGAAAAGGAAGGTGAAGAGGAACAAGAGGGTAAGGAGGAACTCACTGAGGACCAGCTACCTATCGGTGATACAAAATAACAAAATGAATCAAAGGAAGAGCAGTCTGATTCACCACCTCCTCCTCCACCTAAGAAGTCAAGAACAGCGAGTTAGACAACAAAGGATGCAACTCCTTCTCCCATGGTAAAAGGAAAGGTGTATAAAAGGAAACTTGAAATGTCAAAGGCAAAAAAACTAGTTAGGTAACCTATCAAAAGGAGGAAATTTGTTTAGAAAAATGAGGATTTAGAGGACTCAACTGTGGATGAGCTTGACACTACAATCAAACAAGAAAACGAAATAGCAAAGGTAACATCAACTACTAAAAACATTGATGAAATATGTAAGTACATTTCTAAAGCATCATTTATTAGACATCCTAATATTAGGAAATGGTTGAGATGGGATTTAGTAGAACAGAACAAAATTGAAGATGCAATAACAGCTAAAATGTGTAGACACTATTATGTTCCACTTCAGTTCACTACACGTGATGTACCTCAAGAACTATTGATTAGACTATCTTCTAGGTTCACATTTGTGCTACATGAGGAAAAGAGGATAAGAGAAAGAGTACTTTTTTCTCTTATGCCTCCTGAATCAAAAAGGGAAGAAATAAATGAATTAATGGAGAAATATGAGAAAAATTTCTTACCCAAAATGAGAGCTTACAAATTTCTGGAAGAAAAGTTCATAGAGCTAGAGAAAGAAGCTCATGATAAATGGAGCAAGATACTCAATCTTGCTAAGGAGAGTGGTTATGAGAAGGAAACTATCACTAAAATAGATAACTCAATAGCTAAGTTAGATAGTGAAGAAGTTCAAATAACCGGCCAGAAATAGGTTGATATTATAGATGAAGAATGACCTAAAGACAGTGAGGCAAATCAAGTACAAGCAAGTCCCATCCACATCAATTTAGAGGATGAAGAAGTTACCAAAGAAGAGTTAACGATAAAAGGTAACTTACATGATGATATAAATGATGAATCATGGTTAGAAAACATTGTCAATACCACTATAGAAAAAGACCCTACAATAGAAGTACAAAAAGATGAAGACATAAATATTGAAAAGGGAAATATAGATGGACATGATACAACTATTGACACTGTAATAGTCAATACACCGACCAACATGAATATATTAATAGATGCTATTGATATTCAATCAAGTCAGGATAAATCATCTAAGAAAGATGATGATACACCCCAGGATATGGGTACTGATGAAAATAAAGAGGCATCCAACACTCAAAAGGATACAGATACAAAAATGAAGGATGCAACCAACAATCAGCAAGAAGTGTCAAATGAACAAAACAAAGAGGAAGATAACAAAATTGATGATACATTGAGAAAGGTTGAAGAAAAAGATAAAAGTGAAGGAGTCAAGCGGGATGAAGGCACAAAACTCAAAGAAGATATATCTATTGATACACCTAAGGAAAATGAGGAGACATCTTCACCAAACCAGTCGGTGGACTCAGAACAGATACAAAAGGATGCTTCATCTTCTCGACCCTCACCTACCAAATCCACCTAATCTCAAGCTTTAGAAATGGTAGTACATCAATCTGCCACCCAGCCAAAGAAGAAGAATAAGAAAGAAATGAAGAAACACATCTTGGCTGTTACATTGGATGAAGTAATAGAAGTCCCAAACTGGGATATTACTACTTTGGATAGTGATAAACTTCAAGAGTTTGGAGTGCTATGTCAAAGGAAAGCCATTCACAATAAAATGATACAGGAACACAGGGAAACAATGGCACTTGACAAAGTAAGAGATATACTACAACAACTTATTCCTGAGGTGAAACTTGAGAAAAATTCTATAGTTAAGGAACAAATAGCTATTCTCACTGATGCAATCATAGACTAGAATATAGATGCAGAACAAGTAGAGAAGAAGTATCAATACAATTTAATTGATAAAATCAGCCAAAAAGTGGCATTGAACAAGGTAAACCTCTCTGAACTAACTGATCAATTAGAGCCAATGATTTCTGATCAAATTACATTAGTTCAAAAGATGTGCACACTTGAAAAGTTTACAAAGGAAAATAGTGACAAGTTAGCAGAGATAGATTCTAATGTCAAAGCAAGTGCACAAAGCCTAACCTCAAATGTAGAAAGTATCAAGGCGCATCATGAAGAGGTCATTGAGGCTAACAGTCTAAGGCAAGAGATATGGGATGCTGAAACACAACTAAGAGGCGAGATTACAGAGCTATAGGTACACATATTGCCTAATCTTACTATTCTACTACAGCATATTTCTAAAGCAAGAAACCTTATTGCAACCCCTGAGATGTCTATAGTAGACAACATCTATGATATACATGTAAGGATATCACTTGAGCAAATGGCTCTAGAAATACGGAAGGAAAAATGGGAAAAGATGATGGAGGAGATCAAGTCCTCACATTCCCACTTTTTTGACAAGATGTAAGTGCCTTTGCCTTTACTATCAAAAAAGGAGGAATAGAAAGGAAATGTATATTGTATGTACAGAAGGAATAGATATGCAAAGATAGTTATGTACAATATATCAAAAAAAAAAAAGTACATAAGGATATGTATATATACTTACACTTACTAGAATATACATAGGGGGAGTCATTCAAATCACTAAGGAAGGAGTATACACAGGTGTACATACTAATACATTCAGTATGTTGCACATATCATGTTTTTGATACTAATGTCAAAGGGGGAGATTGATGACATTAATTTTTCCATTAGTACACTTAGTTAAAAACATTGACAAAGATCATCGGTACAAGAATTATTGATGGACTACAAGCATTACTAGTAGACAACAAGCATACCCGATAGATCAAAGTGTCATGCAAAAATACTAAGTATGGAATTGACCGACGAACACTGGCAAGTGTTGCACCAACGAAGTGAAGATGACATCAACAATGGGTCAATAAAATAACATGGAGATCATCACCGATGATACAAGTTTTGAGAACAAAACCGATAGAGCACAGAAAAAGAATACCAGATGAATAGTTCAAGAAAGGAACACCAACAACAAAGAAAACCAACCGTCAGAACCGACAGTCAGTTAGAGAACCTGCAAAAAGTGGATCTGAGTTTTACACATCAGATAAAGCATTGTAATTCTATTTATAGAATTTTTAATTTGTTTTAAATCATAACTTGAGGGTCAAGCAAGCTTTATGTAAATGTTTTAAAGCATCCCAATGTATCTAAAACATATCTAACTAAAGATCAAGGTCAAGTTGTAAACATTGGATCTAGAGTTAACTTGCAAAAGTGTGAATCAAGAATGAAGCTAAAATCTAGTATAAATAGATGTTCAATCAATTCTAAATTATGAATTCATTGTTGTTGATAGCCATGAAGAGCATCTAAGGAGCAGAAGGTAGAATTCATGCAAAGTTCAGAAATAAATCACATCAGTTATCAAGAACACACAGAGGCTACCAACGTGCACACAAAGGTATTATTCAATCATGGAAAGATGATTACTCATACATAAGAAGCTTTATTGGATTTTTTATCAGCAATTGGAGATTGCATACATCATCAGATCAAAGACTTATGTAGTTGCATTCTAACAAGTGCATCTCATCTAAAATCCTTTTGTATAAGGTGGACTTAACCGTTCTTTACAAATCTTTTAATAAAGTGCACACTTAACAGTGTTGCTAAAGTTTCAAACAAAGTAGATCTTAAAAGGTCTCCATTGTAATACTCCTAACAGGGTAGGTCATCAAAAGTGACCAATTGTAAGCCATAACCAACCCCTTCTTATCTATAGATAGTGAAGTCTTGTGTGTAAAAATCCCCACCATAGTTTTTACTTCCTAACAGGATTTTTCAAGGATATCATATCTTGTGTCATGTGTTATCTATTTTCATGAATGTTTCTTTTATGGTTACATACTAAAGAACTTATGATATGATTGCATATACATAAAGAAAGATGAACAGTTAAATAAGATAATTTACAAAATGATGATTAAGGGTTAATGGGATAACCAAGAAAATTTTTAGAGGTACTGATTCACCCCTCCCCTCTCAGTACATCATTCCAATATAATTCTAATAGATAATATCAGATATCACATATTGTCAGATATCTGATTTATTTTATAGTCATCCATAAGAAAAAAATGGTTCTTTGGGTCCCTTAGTCTGAGAACCATGTTATTTACATAAAATATCATGGGATTGCAGCAGTGGAAGACAAAAAATTACTTTTTTCACCCTTTTTGTTTGAATTTGTCTATTATTAAAGGTTCTTGCATCACCTTTTTGGTCTAACCATGGGGATTAGTAGTCGTCGAAAGCATAAATAGGAGAGGAAGCTCACAACTGAAGAGATTGAAGTGTATAGAAAAATTGATAGGGTTGCCCATCAGAACAAGAGACAAGGTATGTTAAATTTTAATGAAGATGAGGGCCTAAGCCCACCCTTAAATGTGATTTCAAGTGAAGAAGAAGATGAATTTGAAATGATTTATGACAAGAATATTGAAAATGAGAATGTATGGATTGAAGATTAAAATGTAGGATTTGAAAATGAGCATGTAGATGTGGACAATGGAAGTGTGGCCATTGGAAATAACAATCCATTGATTTAATATGAAGCAATTGACAATGATAATGGTGCACAAGAACCAAATCAATGTTACACATCTCCAAATCATATGAGAAATAAAGTCCCTTGGGAGGAAGAAAGACAAACTTCAAATTTGAGACCATCAAGAAAATCAAAAAGGTTACTTGAAATTGATGATAACATAATGAGCAATTTCAATGGAAAGAGATCAGAAAGAACCGTTCGATTGTGGGTTTCAAAAAATTTTGATCAATCTTTTCAATTGTTAAAGATGCAGAAGATGAGACCTATACTAGTCAAATTGAAGATTAGTGTGAACAAGAAAAAGGAGAGGAGTGCTATTACTATGAGAAATATTTTAGAGCTCTCAATTCCATTGGAAGACTAGCAAGGAAAAAGACAAGAGTGATGACATTAATTTTACATTATTTTCGGTAAGCTTACATCAAAAGATAGGACAAGAGAAAACTGAAGATCAGACTGATAGAGATTACCAAAGATGACTAAGTACAAAGAAGACCAATGACACAATTTAGTGTGTAAACCAAAATTTAAAATTAGAAAGATAAAGAGAAACCTGATAGGGGAACCCGAAATGAAAGATACAAAGCAGACTGACAAGATAGTTAAAGTGCAACCGTAGAAAAAAACTGAAGGACAGTCAATGCATAATCGACAGACATAACTGAAAGTCAGTTGCATCCCGCAAAAAGTGGATCTAACTTCCACGTTAGATAAAGAAAGTGTATTCTATTTATAGGATATTTATTTGTTTTTAAATCTATTTATTTAGGAACAAGATACGTGAATGTAAGTGCTTTAATCAGTCTAATTGATTTAAAACACATAGACTAGGAGATCTAGGTACAAGTTGTAAACCTAATCTTAGAGTTAACATTGTTTTTCTAGAAAATTAATGATGTCAATCCATCTATAAATAGATGATGAAATCATTCATTATATATGGATGAATAGAATATGTGAACATAGAGGAGAAGATGAACAAATCCAATGAGAACATCTATGGATTAGATTGAGAGTTTTGAGACAAGAACAAAAAAATAGGATTTGGTTATCAGAACCAAGAACAGAGGATACCGAGAATCAAAGGTATTATTCAATCACAATTAGGTGATAATATTTTTCATGTAAACTAAATTGGATCTATATCAGCAATAGGAGATTGTATTTACTAGGTCAATTTGTAATTTTCTATCATTCTAACAAGTGGAGCAAAGTGTAAAAATCCTTTCAAGGAAGGTGGATCTAACAATCCAAAAATAATAACAATCCAAAAAAAAATCTCTTAACCAAGTGCACACTTAACAGTGTTGCTAAAGCTCTTAACAGAGTAGATTTTAACAGGTCTCCACTGATACTCTTAATAGGGTAGATCATCAGAAGTGATCAAATTGTAATCCTTAACTGGCCCCTTCCAATCTGCAGATAGTGAATATTTTGTGGGTGCCATCCCCACCGCAATTTTTACTTTCTAACATGAGTTTCCAAACATATCATATCTTGTGTTATGTGTCACATTACTTTCATGAATCTTTCTATGAATGATTCATATGTATGTTAATTTTATGAATTGATATAACTCACATCAAGATAGTTTAGATCAGATTGAATGGATATACAATTGATTACAAAGGTTAATTGATTAAAGGATATAAAAAGTTTTAGATGTACTGATTCACCCCTCCCCTCGAAGTACATACTTCCCATTAATCCCAACAATTGGTATTAGAGATAAGTCTCTTCTTGGAAACCTTAAAGGATTAAGAGAATATATCATACAATGGAGAAGTACAAACTTGATAAAAATAATGAGAATAAAAATCTTGAAATTCAGATGTTCTATCAAGAGTATAAAGAAGCTAGAATCAACATGAGATAGTTTCTAGATGAAAGAAATAATATAAAATCTTGTTTTAATGAGATAGATTATCATGAGGAAGAGATACCAGATTTCTTTGAGTCTTCAGGATCAACTACAAGCAAAGCATTAGATACATCAGAAGAAAGAATCACAAGCCTAGCTAAAATCAATCTACATCTGGCTAGGCAAGTTAAATCTCTGAGAATCGGTCAAGAGACACTGATGGTAAGGATGATTGATGTCATGAACAATGCTAGACAAGATAAGAAAGAAAGAATACTAGCTATTAATGATAGAAGAAAGATCACAAAAAAGCTACAAGAAAAAGAGTCTGAAATACAAAGACTTACAGAACATCACCATGAGATTACAAATCAGATTATTATTATGAGTCAAGAAGAAAACATAATAAATTTAGAACTCAATGAAAGAATAGAAGATATCGGTGAACTGAGAGATGAGAATGAAAATTTGAAACATGAAATAAGAATTCAGCAATAGGATAATGAAATTATCAAGAAATCTGAAGAAAGTAATAAAAGAATGGATGATTTTCTTGAAGGACAACAAAGAGTCAACAACAACAGTCTAGGTTTTACTAAGAATGGAGAATCATCAAATCAAACTAATCCAAAGAATATATTTTCTTGAAGGAAAACAAAGATTCAACAACAATAGTTTAGGCTTTACCAAGAATGGAGAATCATCAAATCAAACTAATCCAAAGAATATCTATGAAAATCCAAGACCAAGAAAGATGACATGCAATCACTGCGGAAAATTAGGCCATACATCAAATGTATATAGAGACAAAATGAAAGGTATTCCTAAATCTACATCTTCATTCATAGGATTCTATTATAAATGTAACAAGAAAGGACATAAAGCATATGAATGTATGTCTAATATGAAACAACCATAGAAGGAAACCTACATGGACAAGTACTATGCTACTTGCAAAATTAATGGGCACACAACTGTTGAATGCTGGAAAAATAAAATGCAAGCATGGAAACCTAAAGGTCAAGAAACTCCCTATCAACCTAAGAGAGTCGGTAATTAGTATGTATGGGACTACAATACTTGGATAAATTGTACAGTATGTGAAAAATATGGTCACATGGCTACAAACTATATAAGACAGTCGACTAGAAAGTCTAGAGGCTGGACTAACCTCAGAATGACATGCTTACACTGTCATAAAGTTGGTCATCTCAAGAAAGACTACAGAGACTAAATGATAGAGACAATCACATATCCCAATGGAAACACCTTTGAATATATCCATACAACTACAGACAAAATGTGGAGAAAATCTTCAACCAATGATGAAGCTGGACTAAGAAATTCAAATGGTGACACCCCATCCAATTGATCTGGTGACATCAACACCCCCACCTAAAGCAGAACAAGTAAGTATGGAACTACATTACACTATGTATTATTTTAAATCAGTTCCATAATATGTCAATTTAATGCCAAATTAGCATAACTATAGATGCATCATGGTATTACTGTTGGAAAGTGACAATGCAAGCAATTGTTATTTTTTCATTGCTGTCAAACCTTAATTGGTGAGACTATTGTTATCTTTTTGAGTACCATATCCACTATTGATGAAGAATATTTAACAAGAAGACCAAGTGAATGGTTGAGTTAAGGAAAATAAAAGGGTACTTGATCAGTTGGCACTCTAGAAAAGTAATTAGTTGTTTATCTTTCAAAGACAGTTTTTTTGGATGTTTTGTGCCGAGCAAGTTTGGCTTGTGTCAAGCAAAGTTGTTTATGCCAAGAGAAGTTGTTTGTGATGAGAAAGTTTGTTCAGTGTCGAGAATCAGTGAAATTGTTGAGTGGAAAAAGTGATGTTGGCTGACTTATAGTAATTGGATTAATGATAAGATTTGAGATCTATGGCCGACTTAGTTAACTTTATTGGGATATGTAATGTTAATTAAAGATTGATCCACATTATTTAATGTATGGGTAACCATAATTAATGCATGGTTTCAAAATTCAATTAGAGACTACTTTGGATAAGTAAAGATAATATAAATGATGGAATCATCTGTTGGATCTGACCTAACCTAAGATCTATGATCTTGATTAAGCGGCAAAGATTTATCTGACCTAGAAAAAGAGGTATATGATAACCTCAGGGGTTATTCATTGTGTGCTACTGAGTATGAAAGTGTGTGGAAGTACATGTGTGTATGAAAGAGGTTTGCATAGTTGATTTATTGATTGGCATGACCTAGTAGAGAAGGATAAATACAAAAGCAGAGAGTTGCATGTGTGATTGCTTGACGGATTTCCAAGAAGATCAGAAGATTGAAATAACAATGCAGGACATCTAGTAAGTTAACATCAGAGCTATAATTGGATCTAAATTTGCAAAGCAATTTGTATGTATCAGATCACAACTGTTGATTACATTCTAACCATTGTATCAGTTAAATCCTTTAACAAGGTTGACCTAACAGTCATTTGTATAAATCCTCTAACAAGGTGACATTCAGGTGGAATGTTCTAAGTCCTCTAACAAGGCCACTCCTGACAAGGTTATTAAATCCTTTAACCAAGTCAGACCTAACAGTGTGCTATTGTAACCTTTAACAGGGTTGGCTCCTCACAAAGCTCACTTCAAAAGAGTGAAAACTTGGTAGCATGTTACTGGTGGTTTTTCCCATATTGGGTTTCCACATTAAATACTTGTGTCAACTTGTGTGAATGCTTATGGTTGTTTTTCTGTTATGTTTCTATAAGCTAATTTCATTAGATAGTAAACTGCATGATTAAAGTTGTTGACATATGCTACTGTTGCCAAGTAGATCTAAAATATAGAAAAGTTTTATTTTCTACATCTAGACCTAAGGATAACTTATTCACCCCTCCCCTCTCAGTTATTCTAAAATCATTCTAACAGTTGGTATCAGAGCATTGGTCTCCTAAAAAGAGTTTGAAGGTACTTAGAGCGAAAAGATCAAGATGTATAAGAAGGAGGTTCCCAAGCTGAACAAATATAACTTCCCTGCATGGGAGAGTTTGATGAAATTGCATCTAGCCAGTATTGGAGATGATGCCAAGCGACTTATTGAAAATGACTATGTATCACCTACTACTCCTCTCACAGCTACACAACTAAAAGAAAAACAAGAGCACAATCAAGAAATGTTGGAGATTGCCTCCTCATTGAGCTATTCAGAGTTTGATGATATAAAGAGCTGCACAAATGCAAAGCAGATGTGGGATAAACTTCCCAACTGTCTATGGTGGAGACACAAATGTGCTGAGAGCTAAAATAGAAAGTCTAAGAGGTAAGTTTGATGAGATGATAATGCAAGAAGGTGAAAATGTTAATCAGTATTATGGTAGAGTAAAAGAAGTTGTAAATTCCATTAGAGGAGCTAATGGAACAATAGATGAGAACACTATTATGAGCAAGGTACTGAGAACTTTACTTCCTATATATTATATTAGAGTTTCTACAATTCAAGAACTAAGATGTACTCCTAACAATAATCTGAACCTAGAAAATCTGATAGGCAGACTCACTGCATTTGAAATGTCAAATTATGATAACTACAATCCACAAGGTATTGATTCTGCCTTTAGATCACAATTGGTTCTCAATAAATCTAAGAAAGGAAAGAAACATGTGAACAGTGATAGTGACACTACTAATGATGATCTTGAAGAACTTGAAGCACTTATGGAAAAAAGGCTATCTAGAGGAAAAGGAAAATACAGAGGTAAACTTCCTACTATTTGTTTTTCATGCAATAAAGTTGGTCATATAGCTGCTAGATGTCCTGATAAGAATGAAAAATATGAAAGAAAGGACTACAAATACAAGGAATACAAATATAGAAAGGATGATCGAGACTTCAGAAAATATAAGGATTACAAAGAAAAAGGTAAGAAATCTTGTTATATTGCCGAAGAAACTTCTGACAATGATACTGACAATTCTAATGACAATGATATAAAAGTTGTTTATGTTGCAATGAAAGAAGATTTTGATGATGATGAGAAAACTATATTAATCTCTTATATGAGTAAAAGTGATCGTTGGATCATTGATAGTGGTTGTTGCCATCATATGACTAGTCACAAGGATAAGTTTGAAACCCTAAACCAATGCAACAGAGGATATGTAAAATTTGGTAATGATGCACCATGTCTTATCAAAGGTAAATGATTGATTAACTTGACTGAAAAAATCAGATGTGATAATGTGTATTGGGTTGATGATCTCAAATACAATTTTCTGAGTGTTGCACAACTGAACACTTCTAGTTACAGAGTTGAGTTCCATCACAGAAAAGCAAAGATCTATGATTCTACTAGAGAACTTGTTGGAAGTGGTGATCAGACTAAAGGTAACTTATTTTATCTAGATTTATCTGAAGAAACATGTTTGTTTGCACAGTACAATGATGTTTGGTTATGGCATAAGAGGTTGTGTCATGTGAACTTTGATAACTTGGTAAGCATAAGTATATTGAAAAAGGTTAGAGGGCTACCTAAGTTAAAGAAACCTGAGAATGCTATGTGCAAACAATGTCAACTAGGAAAGATGACAAAGTCTAGTTTCAAGAGTAAAACACATATTTCAGAGGAAATTCTAGAATTATTCCATACTGATCTCTATGGTCCCATTGGAGAAAGAAGCTACAATGGTGCTAGATACTTTATTCTATTTGTTGATGATTATTCAAGGATGATGACTGTACTATTTCTCAAGGAAAAATTTGATGCATTCCAATTATTTAAATGGTACTTAGCTAAAGTTGAAAAGGAAACAAGAATTTTTTTGAAATGATTAAGATCTGACAGAGGTGGAGAGTTTATTTCTAATGAGTTTAATAGGTTTTGCAATGACTGAGGCATAAAGAGACAGATGTCTGCACCCAGGACACCTCCACAAAATGGTATTGTTGAATGCAGGAACAGATCTATCATGGACTGTGCAAGAACACTAATGATGGAGAAGAATGTTGCACAAAAATACTAGAAAGAAGCTGTAAGTACTACAGTCTATACCCTAAATAGAGTACAAGTCAAGAAAGGTACAAATGCTACACCTTATGAACTTTGGTGTGGTTATGCACCTAGTGTAAAGTATTTTAAAGTATTTGGAAGCAAATGTTTTATACTAAAGGACAACATAAATAGAAAACTTGATGCTAAAGGTGAAGAAGGTATATTCCTTGGTTATTCAATGAAAAGAAAAGCATACAAATGTTTGAATTCTAATACTAACGAAGTTGTGGAAAGTGCAAATGTTAGAATTGATGAGTTTGCAGAAAGGAATGAAGCTAAAAGTACACAAGAACCTGAAAGCTATACATCATTCATATACTTGGATGAGGAAGATTCTAATACACTACCTGAGGCTACTATCAAGCAATAGCATGCACCTGCCGAGTCACAGAGTAGAGTTTCCAAGCAACATAAAGTGAATGCCGAGCTATCTGATGGAGATGTCAAGTCACATAATCAACCAAAACTAAACACAAGCAATGAATCTGAAGCAAGACCTGAGCCTACTCTAGCAGAATATGTGAGGAGACACCACAATTCTAATCAAATCATTGGATCAAAGGATTCTATAGTTATGACACGAAGTAAGTTGAAAAATGGCACATGTCTATTATGTGAATTTGAGCCCAAAATAGTGAAAGATGCTTTAGAAAATGAAGATTGGATACATGCGATGAATGAGGAAACTGAACAGATTGAGAAGAAAAAGACTTGGACACTTGTACATAGGCCAAAGGATAAAAATGTAATTGGTACAAAGTGGGTATTCAAAAATAAACTGAATTAACATGGAGATGTGACAAGAAACAAAGATAGACTGGTATGCAAGGGTTATGCACAGGAGGAAGGAATTGAATATGGTGAAACATTCACCTTAGTTGCAAGATTGGAAGGAGTCAGAACCTTACTTGCATATGCATCATATAAAGGATTCAAATTTTATTAGATGGATGTGAAATCTGCATTTCTCAATGGTATCTTGGAAGAAGAAGTGTATATTGAGCAAGCTGATGGCTTTGTTGACCCAAACAAAAGGAATATGGTTTGTAGATTGCACAAAGCATTATATGGATTGAAGTAAGTGCAAAGAAAATGGTATGAGAGATTGCACAATTATCTAATCAAGATTGGATTTGCAAGAACCAATGACAACAACAACCTGTACTTGAAGACAGAGCAAAGCAAAGGTATATTATTAGCAAAAAAATTTGTAGATGACATCATATTTAGTGGACAAGATGTCTTATGCCAAAAATTTGCAACAGAGATACAAACTGAGTTTGAGATGTCTATATTTGGTGAAATAAAATTCTTTGTTGGCTTACAAATTTATCAAATGAAGAATGGTATCTACATCACTCAATCTAAATATATCAAGGAGATATTGAAATTTTTTGGAATGGAAGAGTCCAAACTAGTGAGTACAGCCATGGCTACTAGATAGAAGCTGACAAAAGATGATGACATAGAAGAAGTGAACCAAACACTCTACAGATCAATGATTGGAAAACTAAAATATGTTGTACATAGTAGACCTGGCATTGCCCTAGTTGTTGGAATTGTTGCAAGGTTTTCTGCTAACCCTAAGGAAACTCACATGATGGCAGTAAAAAGGATTCTAAGATATTTGAAAGGAACTGATGACTATGGTCTATACTACAAGAAGAATGAAAAGTTTGAACTTAGAGTTTACACTGACTCTCATTGGGCTGGAAATGTTGATGACAGGAAAAGAACTACTGGTGGAGAATTTCTTTTAGGTAAAAGATTGATCTCATGGACAAGCAAGAAATAAAACTGCACCTCACAATCTACAACTAAAGCCGAGTATGTGGCAGTAGTAGTCAATTGTTCTAACATTATGTGGTTGAAGATACTACTAAAAGGTATGAAGGAAGAAATCACTGAACCAGTTGTCATATATTGTGATAACATGAGTGCCATTAATATCTCTAAAAACCCTATTATGCACTTGAAGACAAAGAACATAGCTATCAAGTATCATTACTTGAGGGAGCTAGTTCATAATAAAGAAGTGAGACTAGATTATGTGAACACTAAAGAACAATTAGCAGACATATTCACAAAGGCACTACCCAAAGAAGTGAGACTGGATTATGTGAACACTAAAGAACAATTAGCAGACATATTCACAAAGGCACTACCCAAGGATGCTCATGAGTATCTACGAGGTAAAATGGGGTTCATTCCCCTAACTGAGGCTAATTAAGTTTTGTATGGTACTGTTGCATCAAATATTACATTTAGAATACTTGATACATTGATGCACAGTAAGTCACACTTTAGGATGGTGACTAAAGTTGTGAAGTTGGACAAGGACAAAAAAGAAAATCAATCATAATCAAGATGACGGGATCAACATGATACTGAAGATCTACATGATAATGATTTTGACATCTTTGGCATTGTTGTCAAAGAGGGAGAAATTGCCTAAGATTTCCTAGAGGAATAGATTACATAAAGGAAGAAGTATATAAAGGTGGAAGTTACTATTGAAAACATTGAAGTGATTATCTACTTAGAGGGAGTCTATAGATAATTAGACACAGATGATTACATTGTGATTACAGACACAAAGGGAGAAATGTTTTACAGATGAGAATTAGAATGAAGCTAAAGACATTAATAAATATTTGTTCATATCAAGGAACACAGGTAATTTTTTGGATTGTATGGTAACTATGCTTGTTAAATCATTGTTTTAATATTTTGTGTTGCCATCAATGCCAAAGAGGGAGATTGTTGGAAAGTGATAATGCAAGCAATTGTTGTTTTTTCATTGGTGTCAAATCTTAACTCGTGAGACTATTGTTATCTATTTGAGTACCATATCCACTGTTGATAAAGAAGATTTAACAAGAAGACCAAGTGAATGGTTGAGTTAAGACAAATAAAAGGGTACTTGATTAGTTGGCACTCTGGCAAAGTAATTAGTTGTTTATCTTTCAAAGATAGTTTTTCTGGTTGTTTTGTGCTGAGAAAGTTTGGCTTGTGCTGAGCAAAGTTGCTTGTGCCGAGCAAAGTTGTTTATGCCAAGCAAAGTTTTTTGTGATGAGAAAGTTTGTTCAGTGTCGAGCACCAGTTAAATTGCTGAGTGGAAGCAATGATGTTGGCCAACTTACAGTAATTGGATTAATGATGAGATTTGAGATCTCTGGCCAACTTAGTTAATTTTATTGGGATATATAATGTTAATTAAAGATTGATCCACGTCATTTAATGTATGGGTAACCATAATTAATGCATGGTTTCAAAATTTAATTACAGACTAATTTGGAGAAGTAAATGTAATGTAAATGATGGAATGATCCATTAGATCTGACCTAACCTAAGATCTACGATCTTGATTAAGCAGAAAATATTTATCTGACCTAGACAAAGAGGTATATGATAACCTCGGGGGTTATTCATTGTGTGCTACTGAGTATGGAAGTGTGTGGAATTACATGTGTGTATGCAATAGGTTTGCATAGTTGACTTACTGATTGGCATGACCTAGTAGAGAAGGTTAAATACATAAGCAGAGAGTTGTATGTGTGATTGCTTGACAGATTTCCTAGCAGATCAGAAGATTGAAATGATAATGCAGGCCATCCAGTAAGTTAACATCAGAGCTATAATTGGATCTGAATTTGCAAAGTAAGTTGTATGTATCAGATCACAACTAATGATTACATTCTAACCATTGTATCAATTAAATCCTTTAACAAGGTTGACCTAACAGTCATTTGTATAAATCCTCTAACAAGGTAACATTCAGGTGGAATGTTCTAAGTCCTGTAACAAGGTCACTCCTGACAGGGTGATTAAATCCTTTAACCAGGTCATACCTAACAGTGTGTTATTGTAACCTTTAACAGGGTTGGCTCCTCACAGAGCTCACTTTAGAAGAGTGAAAACTTGGTAGCATGTTACTTGTGGTTTTTCCCATATTGGGTTTCCATGTTAAATACTTATGTCAACTTGTGTGAATTCTTATGGTTGTTTTTCTATTATGTTTCTACAAGCTAATTTCATTAGACAGTAAACTACATGATTAAATTTTTTGACATATGCTACTACTGCCAAGTAGATCTAAAATATAGAAAAGTTTTATTTGCTACATCTAGACCTAAGGATAACTGATTCACTCCTCCCCTCTTAGTTATTCTAAAATCATTCGAACAATTACTTGTTAAAATATGTAAAAACAATGCTATCGGGTATACATACCAAAACCCATCAGTATACACTCAAAGCTAAGACTGCCTACACTTATCAAGAAGCATTGGTTAATATAAGAAAGAAAAGTTTCTAAGTATAAATGAAGCCTCGTCGGTAATCAAGAAAAGTGAACAAGTTGCCTACAATACTAAAACCCGTCGGTAAAGGTAGAAGGAATAATGACTACTCAAAAATGTTATGAGTGTCACCAAGGGAAAGTGAATTCTTCACCAATGAAATTCTTCTTCATACACTGAGGAGTTGGTAAGCATTTATGATACGCATTTTAGGGCAACATCTATAAATAGGGCATCGCAACAACTCATTTTTTCATGACACACAGAGCAGATCGACCAAGGAAATTTTCAAGCACAGAGAGAAGGGATCAGAGAGTGACCACAAATTAACACCCAACATGCCTAAGCAGTTTAGGAATCTTTACTACAATAAAAAGTAAGTTCCAAAGAACTAAAAACTCTGTTCTTATGCATTTCACTGGAAGCCCTAAATTTCTGAAAATGACCTCGACATAAAAAACCTTGAAATATAAGAACACAAAGAAAGATGAATTCAAACTCATAATGAACATGGCATGTGAGGAACCTAATTACAATATCCATCTGGAGGTTGCCTCACATACTGATGATGCTGGAGCATTTTCACACATACCAGTTAGGGTTTTACTTGTGGAAGATGTTTGATATTTGAAACACTGCAAGATAGCAAATATAGGAACTTCAGAGGTTGAAAAAGCTTATAAAAAGCTATGCAATGAAGATGGAACCTTGAAAGACAAGAAAAAGCATATTGAAGTAAGAGGGATAACCAATGCCCTAATGTTCCCAAAAGTCTTCAAAACTGAATGGATTGAGTTAGTGCTAAGCCGACTGCATAACAACAAGCTATGGTTGGATGAACCAAAGGTGATAACCTGAGATGTCATCCATGTGTTCATCGGTTACCCAATAACAAAAAAAGTAAAGGAACTCAAGCATCCACCTAAGGTCAAGACCGAGAAGATGACAGGAGAAAAATGATATGGAAGAGGATTGAAAGTTACCACAATAACTGATGATGAGATCAAATTCAGTGCATGTGTTTTGGGATATAAATTCTTCCAAGCAAGAAGATTGATCAAAATAACATTAGGTGCAATAGACACAACCTACAAAAGTTTTAAGGGAACATAATTAGACTTATCTGAACTACTCATGAATCAGTTGAAAGATAACTTAGAGACAATCAGGAATGCAAAGTCAAACACATGTAAGTTTGGCTCACTCATAATGTTTATCTTCATTTATTTTAAAGAAACATTCCCATCGGTAGGAGATGTGAAATGGGATAGCACCAAACCTGTCACCATGAAAATTAGTGAGCACATAGCCACACTGGGAGATAACTTTGAGACAATAACGAATGAATAATTCAATGTATTCAAAGACCAAATACAAAAGAGTGTAAGAATCCCCAATAAACTCATTGAAAAATATAAAGATGAGATATGCTTCATGGTTGATACAGAAAATACATATATCAAACCCGATGTACCAAGGAAAGCATGGTTACAACCATTGGAATATGAAATAAACATTGATCTTCCAACTAAGGCAATTGATGCCTTGATCAATGAACCACTCGATAAGAAACAACCTAGATTTGGCACATATGAAGAGGCCAAGAAAAGAATAAAATATGGCCTAGTTGTTAAAAATATAATCAAGAAAAAGGACAAGATGGTAAAGAATATCAAGAAGATTCTGTCAACAACCGAGGAAGAAATTGAGCAAGATGAAGAAGTTGAACAGGAGGAAGAAATTGGAGAACAGTAATCTGTCGATAAGTCTGAAGAAAAGGATGACTTAGAGGAAACATAGTCAGGTTCACTACCTCCTCCACAAACTAAGAAACCAAGGACAACAACTACTTCTAGGATAAGAAGCCAAACATCAAAGGATTCTACTCCTCCTTTAAAGAAAGGAAAGGTCAGTACTTACAAGAGGAAAGCTGCCACACCAAAGAGAGGGAAAAAAAAGAGAGGAAGGAAGCTCATCAGAACAAGAGAGGATATTGAAGATATCGAGCAGGATGGAGCTATAGAGGAAGAGAGTGTCAAGATAAAATAACCTGAATCTATTGATGACATTTGTGTATATATTGCAAATTTTGGATCTATTACAGATTCAAACATTAGAAGATGGATGAAACTAAATCCAAAAGATTAGAATAAAATTGACGATGCCATCATAGAAAAAATGTACAACTTCAAATATGCACCAATGCAATTTGAAGGCAATCATGTACCAAGAGAACTATTAGATAGACTATACTCAAGATGGACATTTTCTTTAAATAATGAGAAATAAATAAGAGAAAGAGTACTTGTTACTCTCATGCCACCTGAATCAAAGAAGGTAGAAATAGATGAGATGATGGAGAAACAAAAAAACCAGTTCTCACTGAAGCTGGGAGCCTATTAACTTTCTTGAAGGTGGGCTAATAGAACTTGACAAGGAAAGGCATAAGAAATGGTGTAAAATTCTAAATAGGCCTGCTGAGGAGGAAAGCCCCGACAAAGACCTTCAACAATAAGATATTGACAGGGAAACTCAAGCTGACACATCTATTCAGTTAGACAAAGATGAAGATGATACAACCAGAAACAGGAATGCAGATGTTGTAGATGAATCATGGGAAGACACCACAAATGATAACATTGTGGATACTATTGTCATTGACATCACCAATGACCCAACAGAGGAAGTGAATAAGGATGATGATGTCAGTATTGAAATGGACAAAATTGATGAGCAAGACACAAAAGTTGATGCCATATAGGTAAATATTCTAGACAACATGCCAATATTGATACAAGATATCAATATCCTACAAGAATCAAGCAAGTCACCAAGGATGCAGGGGAAGAGGAAAACAAAGACAAAACCCATGGTCAGAAAGACATCAGAGATACTCAAGATGAAACCGACATTGATAAGGTTACTAGCAGAGATAAAGAAAAGGATGAAAATACACACGAAAAGAATGCAGAAACAAAGACTAATGAAGAAAAGGATACCGATGAGGGAGATAAACCTAAATATGGTACTCCTAAGAAAGTTGATAAGCATGCTATTGACAATGTGAAGGTGAATTTGGAGATGTCTACAGACACCCGAAAAGCTGAAAATGATGCCAAGTAGCAGAAAGAAGCACAATACATCACTTCATTGAGCACAACTGAGAAAGATGAGAAATTGGCAATAGTTCTACACTCTAGTGAATCTCAAAAGAAGAAAAAGAAATCTAAGAAGAAAATGTTGGAGGTCACCTTAGATGAAGTTATTTTAATACCAAAGTGTGACCCATCCACACTTTATTTTGAGGCACTATAGGAATATGGAGAAATATGCCAAAGAAAGGCATTATAGGAGAAGCTGAAGAAACAACACAGGGACTCCATGGTACTAGAGACAACTAGGGAGATCTTACAATAGATTGTACCTGATGTTTATATTGATCAAAATAACATAATACTTGATCAATTAGCTACTCTAACCGAAGAAATAAAAACTCAAAATATTGATGTCGAGAAGGCACTAGAGGAGAGAGAAGAAATGAAGTACCAACAAAAGCTTATTCTAAACATCAGCCAAGAAGTGGTGGTAAATAAGGTAAAGCTATCAGAATTCATCACTGAATTAGACCCAATCATATCTGATGCTATAACCTTGATTCAATAATTGAGCACAATAAAAAAGTTCACTAAACAGAATAGTGACAACATTGTAAAGCTAGATACACTAGATCTAGCAAATAGTCCACAAAACTTAACCACTAATGGAGACAATGCAATTAATCTGCATTATGAGAAGATCATAGAGATTATAAGGTTAAGGTAAGAGCTATGGGAGGCAGAAACACACTTTAGGGAAGAAGTAACAGAGCTCCAAGCTCAACTTCTATCAAACCTTATACTACTCTAACATCATATCAGTTTAGCAAGGAAACTAATAGCATCTCCCGAGACATCTGTAGCAGACAACATCTATGACATGCACTCAAAGATCACACTTGAGCACATAGCTTTGGAGAACCTCAAAGAAAAATGGGAGAAAATGATGGAAGACATGAAGTCTTCACACTCCTATATTTTTGATAAGCTCTAAGGTAAAGACCTTTACCCTTAATATCAAAAAAGGGGGAAAATGATGATATGTACATTCATTCATTTAGATGGGTAAATGGTAAATATGATATGTATATGTTATAGTTATATGGAGAAAATTATAGTATGAGTACTATACTATACAAAGGGGAAAATGATATGTAGAAGGAAAAGATATCATATGTACAGATATAGTGGCATATACATAGGGGGAGTCATTAAATGACTAAGGATTATATATGTTGTATATACTTAACATTTTGTTAGTATTTTGTACATATCAGTTTTTGATACTAGGTCAAAGGGGGAGATTGATGAAATTAATTTTCCATTAGTATACAAATAACACTTTTGGTAAGCTTACACTGAAAGACAGGACAAGAGCAAACCAAAGATCAGAATAATAGAGATTACCAAAGATGACTAAGTACAAAGAAGACAGACGACACTATTTAGTGTGTAAACTGAAATTGCAAATCAGAAAGATAAAGAGGAACCCAAAATGAAAGATACAGTGCAGACTAACAAGATAGTTAAAGTGCAACCGACAGAACAAAACCAAAGGAAAATCAGTGCATAATCGATAGACACAACTGAAAGTCAGTTGCATCCTGCAAAAAGTGGATCTGACTTCCACGTCAGATAAAGCAAGTGTATTCTATTTATAGGATATTTATTTGTTTTTAAATCCATTTCTTTAGGGACAAGATACATGAATGTAAGTTCTTTAATTAGTCTAACTGATTTAAAACACATAGACTAGGAGATCTAGGTACAAGTTGTAAACCTGATCTTAGAGTTAACATTGTTTTTTCTCAAAACTTAATGAAGTCAATCCATCTATAAATAGATGATGCAATCATTCATTATATATGGATGAATAGAAGATGTGAACATAGAGGAGAAGATGAACAAAGCCAAAGAGCACATCTATGGATTAGATTGAGATTTTTGAGAACAAGAGAAAAAAAATGAGGATTTGGTTATCAAAACCAATAATAGAGGACATCGAGAATCAGAGGTATTATTCAGTCACAATTAGGTGATAATATTTTTCATGTAAAATAAATTGGATCTATATCAGCAATAGGAGATTGCATTTACCGGGTCAATTTGTAATTTTCTATCATTCTAAGAAGTGGAGCAAAGTGTAAAAATCCTTTCAAGGAAGGTGGATTTAACAGTCCAACAACAAAACTCATAACCGAGTGCAAATGTAATAGTGTTGCTAAAGCTCTTAATAGAGTAGACTTTAACAGGTCTCCATCGATACTCTTAATAGGGTAGATCATCAGAAGTGATCAAATTGTAAGCCTTAACTGGCCCCTTCCAATCTGCAAATAGTGAATATTTTTTGGGTGCCAACCCCATCACAGTTTTTACTTCCTAACAGGAGTTGTTTGCGATATCATTTCTTGTGTTATGTGTCACATTAATTTCATGAATGTTTCTATGAATGATTCATATGTATGTGAATGTTTTGAATTGATATAACTCACATCAAGATATTTTAGATCAGATTGAATGGATATACAATTTATTTCAAAGGTTAATTGATTAAAGGATACAAAATGTTTTAGAGGTACAGATTCACCCCTCCCCTCTCAATACATACTTCCCATTAATCCCAACAATTGGTATCAGAGTTAAGTATCTTCTTGGAAACCTTAAATGATTAAGAGAAAATATCATACAATGGAGAAGTACAGACTTGATAAAAATATTGAGAATAAAAATCTTGAAATTCAAATGTTCTATGAACAGTATAAAGAAGCTAGATTCAACATGAGATAGTTTCTGGATGAAAGAAAGGATATGTAATCTCACTATAATGAGATAGATTATCATGAGGAAGAGATACCATATTTCCTTGAGTCTTCAAGATCAACTACCAGAAAAGCATTAGATACATCAGAAGAAAGCATCACAAGCCTAACTGAAATCAATCTACATCTAGCTGGGCAAGTTAAATCTCTGCAAATCTATCAAGAGACACATATGGTAAGGATGATTGATGTCATGAACAATGCTAGACAAGATGAGAAACAAAAAAAACTAGCTATTGATGATATAAGAAAGATCACAGAAAAGTTACAAGAAAAAGAGTCTGAAATACAAAGACTTACAGAATATCACCATGAGATTACAAATCAGATTATTCTTATGAGTCAAGAAGAAAATAAAATAAATGTTCAACTCATTGAAAGAATAGAAGATATTGGTGAACTGAGAGATGAGAATGAAAGGTTGAAACATGAAATAAGAATTCAACAAAAGGATAACAAAATTATCAAGAAAGCTAAAGAAAGTAATAAAAGAATGGATGATTTTCTCGAAGGACAACGAAGAGTCAAAAACAAAAATAGTCTAGGTTTTATCAAGAATGGAGAATCATCGAATCAAACTAATTCAAATAATGTATATGAAAATGGAAGCCCAAGAAAGATGACATGAAATCATTGTGGAAAATAAGGCCATACATCAAATGTATGCAGAGACAAAATGAAAGGTATTCCTAAATCTACATCTTCATTCATAGGACTTTGTTATAAATGTAACAAGAAATGACATAAAGCATATGAATGTAATTCTGAGATGAAGAAACCAAAGAAGGAAACCTACATGGACAAGTACTTTCCTAATTGCAAAATGAATGGGAACACAACTCTTGAATGCTAGAAAAAGAAAAGGCAAGCATGGAAGCCTACAGGCCAAGAAACTCCCTATCAACTGAAGAGAGTCAGTAATCAGTATGTATGGGACTACTATATTTGGACAAATTGTACAACATGTGGAAGATATGATCACATTACTGAAAATTGTATAAGATACTAGACTAGAAAGTCTAGAGGCTAGACTAATCTCGGAATGACATCCTTACACTGTCATAAACTTAGTCATCTCAAGAAATACCGCATAGACTGAATGAAAGAGACAAGCACATATCCCAATGGAAACACCATTAAAGATATCCGTAGAACCACAGATAAAATGTGGAGAAAAGCTTCAACCAATGATGAAGCTGGACCAAGTAATTCAAATGGTGACACCCCATCCAATGGATCTAGTGACATCACAACCCCTTCCTAAAGGAGAACAAGTAAGTATGGAACTGCATCAGACTATGTATTATTCTACATCAGTTCCATAATATGTTGATATAATGCCAAATTAGCATAACTAAAGATGCATCATGGTCTTACTTGTTAAAATATGTAAAAATAATGCTATCAGGTATACATACTGAAACTCGTCGGTATACACTCAAAGCTAATACTGCCTGCACTCATTGAGAAGCATTGGTTAACATAAGAAAGAAAAGTTGCTAAGTATAAATGGAGCCTCATCGGTAATCAAGCAAAGTGAACAAGTTGCTTGCAATATCGAAGCCCGTTAGTAAAGGAATAAGGAATAATGAATTCTCCAAAATGTTATGAGTGTCACTGACGAAAAGTGAAGTCTTCACTGACAAACTCTATCTTCATACACTGAGAAGTTGGTAAGAATTTATGAGACGCATTCTAGGCTAACCGCTATAAATAGGGCATCAAAACAACTCATTTGTTCATGACACCCAGAGTAGAGTGACCAATGAAATTTTTGAACACAGAGAGAAGGGATCAAAGAGTGACAAAAACTTGACACCTAGCATGCCTAAGAAGTTTAGGAATCTTTGCTACAGTAAAAAGTAAGTTCCAATGAACTGACAACTTTGTTCTTACGTATTTCAAAGGAAGCCCTAAATTTCTAAAAATGGCCTCGAAATAGAGAACCTTGGAATCTAAGAACACAAAGAAATATGAATTCAAACTCATAAAGAACATGACATGTGAGGAACCTAATTAATAGATCCATCTTTAGGTTGCCTCACAATCCAATGATGCTGGAACATTTTCACGCTTACTGATTAGGGATTTACTCGTGGAAGATGTTCAATCATTCATACACTGCAAGATTGTAGAGATAGGAACTTTTGACGTTGAAGAATATTATTAAAAGTTGTGCATTGAAGATGGAACACTGAAAGACAAGAACAAGAATATTGAAGTAAAAGGGCTCACCAATTCCCTAATGTTCCCAAAAGTCTTCAAAACCAAATGGATTTGGTTTGTGCTAAGCTGACTGCATAAAAACAAGCTATGGTTGGATGAACCAAAGGTGATAACCTGAGATGTCATCCATACAGTCACCGGTTACCCAATAACACAAAAAGTAAAGGCACTCAAGCATCCACCTAAGGCCGAGAACGAGAAGATGATAGGAACAAGATGAGATGGAAGAGGATTGAAAGTTACCACAATAACTGATGTTGAGATCAAATTTGGTGCATGTGTTTTGGGCCATAAATTCTTCCAAGAAAGTAGATTGAATAACATAGCAACAGGTATAGTAGACACAACCTACAAAATTGTGAAGAAGAGAACACAATTAGACTTATCTGAGCTACTCCTAAATAAGTTGAAAGATAACTTAAAAACAATCAGGAATGCAATGTCAAACACATGTAAGTTTGGCTCACTCATAATGTGTATCTTCTTTTAATTTCAAGAAACATTCCCATCAGTACGAGATGTGAAATGGGACAACACGAAACCTGTCGGCATGGAGATCAGCGAGCACATAGCCACACTAGGAGATAACTTTGAGACAATCATGAATGAATAATTCAATGTATTCAAAAACTGAATGCAAAAGAGGGTAAGAATCCCCGAGCAACTCAATGAAAAATATAAAGATGAGATATGCTTCATGGTTGATACAGAAAATACATATATCAAACACGTTGTAGCATGGACAGCATGCTTACAACCATTGGAATATGAAATAAATATTGATCTTGCAACTAAGGCAATTGATAAGAAAGAACCCAGGTTTGGCACATATGAAGAGGCCAAGAAAAAAATAAAATTTGGCCTAGTTGTTAAAAATATAGTCAGGAAAGAGGACAAGATGGTATAGAATCTCAAGAAGATTTTGTCAACAACCAAGGAATAAATTGAGCAAGATGAAGAAGTTTAACAAGAGGATGAAACCAAAGAATAATTATCTATCTGTAAGGCTGAGGAAAAGGATGACTCATAGGAAACAGAGTTAGATTCCCCACCTCCTCCAAAAACTAAGAAACCACGGACAACAACTGCTTCTGGAAAAATAAGCAAAACATAAAAGGATTCTACTCCTTCACCTTTAAAGAAAGGAAAGGTCAGCACTTACAAGAGGAAATCTACCACACCGAAGAGAGGGAAAAAAGAGAGGAAGGAAGCTCATCAGAACAAGAGAGGATATTGAAGATGTCGAGCAGGATGAAGCTATATAGGTAGAGAGTCTCAAGGTAAAAGAACTTGAATCTATTGATGACATTTGTGTATATATTGCAAATTTTGGATCTATTAAAGATTCAAACATTAGAAGATGGCTGAAACTAAATCCAGAAGATCATAATAAAATTGAGGACGCCATCATAGAAAAATGTACAACTTCAAATATGTACCAATGCAATTTGAAGGTAATCATTTACAAAGAGAACTATTAGACAAACTATACTCAAGATGGAAATTTTCTTTAAATAATGAGAAATAAATAAGAGATAGAGTACTTGTTACTCTCATGCCACTTGAATCAAAGAAGGTAGAAATAGATGAGATGATGGAGAAACACAAAAACCAGTTCTCACCGAAGCTGAGAGGCTATAAATTTCTTGAAGGTGGGCTAATAGAACTTGACAAGGAAAGCCATAAGAAATGGTGTAAAATTCTAAATAGGCATACTGAGGAGGAAATCCCAGAAAAAGACCTTCAACAACAATATATTGACAAGGAAACTCAAGATGACACATCTGTTGAGTTAGACAAAGAACAAGATGATACAACTGGAAACAAGAATGCAGATGTTGTAGATGAATCATGGGAAGACACCACAAATGAAAACATTGTGGATACTATTGTCATTGACATCACTGATGACCCAATAGAGGAATTAAATAAGGATGAAGATGTCACTGTTGAAAAGGATAAAACTAATGAGAAGGACACAAAAGTTGATGCAGGACAAGTAAATATTCTAGACAACATGCCAATATTGATACAAGTTATCAATATCTTGTAAGAATCAAGCAAGTAACCTGAGAAGGATATTCCAAAGGATGTAGATGAAGAGGAAAACAAAGACAAAACTGATGGTCAGAAAGACATCGGAGATACTCAAGATGTAACCAACACTGATAAGGTTACTTAAGGAGATAAAGAAAAGGATGCAGATACACAAGACAAGAATGTAGAAACAAAGACTGATGAAGAAAAGGATACCAATGAAAGAGACAAACCTAAAGATGGTACTCCTGAGGAAATTTACAAGTATGCTACTGATGATGTGAAGGTAAATGTGGAGATGTCTATAGACACCCAACAAGCTGAAACCAATGCCAAGTAGTAGAAAGAAGCACAACAGGTCACTTCATTGAGCACAACTGAGAAAGCCAAGAAATTGGCAATGGTTCTACATTCTAGCGAATCTCAAAAGAAGAAAAAAATCTAAGAAGAACAAGTTGGAGGTCACCTTAGATGAAGTTATTGTAATACCAAAGTGTGACCCATCCACACTTTATTTTGATGCACTATAGGAATATGGAGAAATATGCCAAAGAAAGGAATTACAAGAGAAGCTAAAGAAACAACACAGGGACTCCATGGTACTGGAGACAACTAGGGACATCTTACAATAGATTACAGTACCCAATGTTGATATTGATCAAAATAACCCAATACTTGATCAATTAGCTACTCTAACCGAAGCAATAACAACTCAAAATATTGATGTTGAGAAGGCAATAGAGGAGAGAGAAGAAATGTGTATGTGATAAAAGGTATACCTACAAGGTAAAACACTAAAACATGCAAACACCAAGATTAGCCATTAGAAACAAGATTCAAAGGGTTAGCATGATTTAAAATGAAATCTCAAAACAAAGACTTTCACCACAACCTCCGATGAGCTGAACAAGGGCACTCAATGCCTTGTTGATTTGCTCTTAGAGATTATTGTGGGTGTGCTCTCCCAACACAATAACTTAATCCCACTATTGATTAAAAATACAAACTAAGATTGTGAAGAGCTTCAAGAACAAGTATGAGGAACTTGTCTCAAAGCCATCACAAATGATTGAAATGAAGATGCAAGATTAAACTAGATTGATAATGCAAGATTTAACTAAGAAAATAG
>MU226150.1:278063-298851 GCA_018584345.1 Thuja plicata | reverse complement strand
TCCTAAAGATCTATGGAACCCTTCACCATTGATGTCAAAGGGGGATTATATAGTAAGGGGGAGTATGTACTAAGGGGGATCATATACTCTGGGGGAGGATATACATGGAACAAAAACACAGTCAAAGGAACCGCAGTAGTTTAGAGAAATCTTTGATGAGGATATTGAGAAGATTGTAAAAGAAAGAGGTCACAATGAACAAAGGATGTTTTTGATATCATATGTTGCCATCAATGTCAAAGGAGGAGATTGTTGGAGATTTGATTCTGAGTAGTTGATTGATTATATATTTGTCATTGATGACAACATATAATACACAGTAGCAATTTTGTATGTACTTATCAGAATGATGACATGAAGACTTGCGTGGTTAGATACATGTTTTTGACATGTTTATTATGTTTTGTTCATACACGTAGATCCAAATATGATGTTTTAGTCAAGTTGTGTAATTATGTTATTGACAGTTATAGTTCTGGAAGAGCATCTATTTAGAGTCGACGTATGTAATGTGTTTCTTGAGTTGCACCTATCTTCAGGATATACGTTTGTATATTCATGATTAATTATGAGTTGATGATATTCATCTAAAGGCACCAAATGTGTTTCAAGAAGATTGCAAAGTTAGAGTTAATTTGGTGAGGCCGACTTAGTGAAGCGTCACATCTATTCAGTTTATACTTGCGCGGTTGTAATAATTCTTGTGTGCTTAGTAGAGCCGACAAGGATGTTATGAAGAGTTGTCTTACAGGTTCCATGATCTCATACTTTGAGGAAGATTCTTATAGAAAGTCAAATGTGACACGCTAAGTGTGAATGATACAAAAAGAGAAGAATGATGTACAGAGAAGATTATCAGAGTTGGTTCATTCATCAAGAGTTTATGTGAAGAAGAAGTGAAAGATTGTAATACACTGGAACTAATCAAGACAGTAGGTCTACTCTATAGTTCATCATCAGATATAGTGCATATCTGTTATACAAAAGGTTGTATCCTTCACCATCAAGCAGTGAGCTTTTGGACAGTGAGTCCACCACCCCTAACAAGGTTATTTGTAAAATACTCCTAACAGGGTTCGACCCTTAACTAGGTCACTATACTTATTGCATTGTAAAGTACAACCCCTAATAGGGTTGAAATATCTTCTAACAAGGATTAGTATAAACAAGTATAGTTCATTGTGGGTGTTAATTCCCACCGGGGTTTTTACCATTTGGTTTTCCCGTAATCAAATTATGTGTTGTGTACTGTGTTATCTAATTAAGCATTTACTTTGTTGCATTATGAAGTTAAAGAAGAAAAAGAATTAAAGCTATTTTTAACTGATTCACCCCCCCCTCTCAGTTATCCTTTGGGACTATTCTAACATAGGGGTTGTTAATTTTTAATCCTGATAAAATAATTCAATGAAACTCAAGGATCATTTTTTAGGATCAAACTATTTAGGGTAGAACAATGATATCCGTCAAAGGTTCCAAAATATCTCTCCTCTGAATCTGAAAATCTGCTTCTAATGTGTGACCAAATTTGTGCACTTTTGAATCTATTTGTACCAAAATTCATGATGTTTTCCCCCAAGTGATAAATGTGAAACTTAGGGAAAAATACAACCTAGAACGCAACAACGATTTGGCAATGTAGCTCAAAGAGCCTTTAAGCAATATTTTTGGATTTTTAGAGATTTTTGGATTTTTTTAGAGATATTTTTTTATTTTTAGAATTTTTTATTTTTTTTATTTTTTTATTTTTTTATTTTTTTTGGATATTTTTTTATTTTTAGAGATTACCAGCTCTCCAACAAGATCACATTGGTTTGACCCCAATGTCTAGCAAGGTCTACGACATGAAGGATGGATTTGCAAGTTGATGGATTAGGAATGGAAAGGCCATGATGGATGAAATGTGTGAATGTGACTCGTAGGACCATCTCCTCAAGATTGCCTAAGCTAAGGAAAAAGGATATAGCAATGCAAAACATGTTTTTGGATAAGCAATGAAAGCCAATGATGCAGTGGTAGATAGCATATAGGATAATGACCTGATTGTTAATCCCTAAGTTTTGTTGATGATTAGTGACAACCACTTAGTCATTTACTTAGCCATTTTTAGTTGGTTATCACTGTGGCCGAGCTAAACATTCAAGGCTGAGCAACATTTTTGAGCAATTTTTTAGGTTTCTGAGTTACATCATGTTGAGCCAAGTAGAATATTAAGTGTCAAGTGATATAGATGTTAAGTGTCGAGTAGAACAATTTTTGCATACATTTCAGGATTGGTTCAAACTTTGATGTGAAATGTTTAGGACAACTTGTATGAGATTTGGGCTGACATATGTATGCATTTATTATTTGTATACTAAGTTAATTATGCATTTAATTTTTTTATACAATGCATGACACGGAGCCAATAAAAAAATTAGAATGGATTGGGGGCATAAATAATAGATCTTGATCGTTGATCTAGATCTCACTGCCAGATCCATAAAGACACATAAGATTGCTTCTAACCCTAGAAAAAGATACACATAGAGAGAGAGAGAGAGAGAGAGAGAGAGAGAGAGAGACTGTGTGTGAAAGAAGGGTTGTTGTTCATGAAAGATGAACAGTGCATTATTTTGAGAAGAAGCCTAGATCAAGCAGAGTGATAGAGCAGTGAAAAGTAGAGTAAAGACATATCATATTGTGAGATCATAGAAGGTATTTCAAAGAGTAGATCCATCATCAACATCTGAATGCATAATGAAGGATCACTACTTGAAACATTCTAACAAGTGTATCAAGTGAAATATCTTAAAAGAGTGGTTCTAGCAGACCGTTTTAAATCTCTTAGCCGAGTGCTTACTTTACTATAAGTTGAAATCCTTTGACAAGGTAGATTGTAATGATCTTTAGTTCTTAACCGAATAGACCTTTAACCAGGTAGATTACATTTTGTAATCAAACTCTTATAGCCCTAACAGGAACACTTTATTGCTGCAGTAGTGAAGATTTTTGTGGGTGTCATATCCACCCCAGTTTTACCTATTTGGGTTTTTGGGTTACCAAAATTCTATGTTATGATTTATATATTTCATGCTGTGGATACTATATGATGCTAGGATAAATTTATATATGTATGAATGTGGATCAATTTGTTTTAAGTGATTAAGTTTTAAGATCTTATTCACCCCCCCCNAGTTTTAAGATCTTATTCCCCCCCCCCCCCCCTCTCAGTATCTTTCTTTCCCATTATTATACTTGCAACAATTGGTATCTGAGCACAGTTCACCTACAAAAGCTTTTAATCAACTTGTGAGTATAGATCTTGAGATGGAGGTTTACAAGTTGGGTAAAGTCATTGAGAATCAAAAGATCGAGATTCAGCTAGCATTACATCAACTTGAGATAGCAAGATAGGAATTGAAGAAATCATTGATAGATAGGAAAGATTTGGCCAAAAAAATGAATGATACTCATTACCAGGAAGATGACAGTGCAAATCTATTTCAGAATGGAGATTCTACTGAGAGTGATGTAGCAATTGTGGATCTACTGGAAAAGAACAATGTACTGTGTGAAGAAGTCAAAAACCTAAAAAGAGAACAAGAAATGCAGACAGTGAGACTATATGTAGTGGGATAAAAGAAGAAAGCTAAAGATGACAAAGCTATGGTAGAAGAAGATAAAAGAGTGATAACTATCAGACTTGATGAAAGGACACATGATGTGCAAATGATGACAATCAATCAGGTTGACATGGAAAATCAACTGCTACTTGAAAATTAGGAGATTAGTAGGAAAGATATGGAAATGATGAATCTGAGATCCACGATCAATCGATTGAAAGATGATTTGAGATCTGAGAAGGAACTAAATGAAAGGTTGAATAAACCTAATGAAGCTTTGACTCATTTTGAGAATCTGACGGAAGCATCAAGAAGACTAAAAGATTATTTTGGATTAGGTCACACTAAACCAAAGGCATCTACTGAGAAAGGATAATCATCTAAGAATGGTGAAAGGAGGAATGCAAAGACAAAGCACAACAAGCCTGTTTTCCACCACTGTGGAAAACCAGGTCATACAGAAAACATTTTCCAAAGCAACACATGTATGTCCAATCCTAAACCTAAGTTCAATGGTTACTATTTTAATTGCAATAAATTTGGACATAAAGCACATGAATGTTGGGCTGAAGCAAGTGATGCACCTCCCAAACCCAGATTTAATGGTTATTATTACAAGTGTCAGAAACGTGGTCATAAAGCACAGGACTGTAGATCCAATGCTAAACAACAATGGACATCAAAGACATAAACAAAAGCACCTAAGAAAGGAAACACTTACAACTGGGATTATAACACAAGGTAGAGTTTTCATTACTGTGAGGAATATGGACATGCACCTGAAGATTGCTTAAAGACACATTTCAGAGGAAAATGTAAGAGTTGGATGAATGGAAGCCTAGTCTGTTTTAGTTGTTTGAAGATAGGTCACACTAAGAGAGAGTTTAGGACAAGAGTTCCTACTCCTACTATTGAAGAAATAAGAGAACAAATTAACTAGACATGGGTAAGGAAAACAGAGCCGAGCAGCAGTGAAACTAGTGAAGCCGAGGTCACCCAATCCAAAGGATCAAGTGATCACACCATCTCTAACTGAGAAATAGAGGTATGTAAGGAACTCCATTTAAATTTCAAATATTACATCAGTTCCTAACATATAAATGTGCCGAAGTCCATATCTACATGTGTTGAGATGCACCAAGACATGTTTGTGACAAGTACCGAGAAGAGCTAACTGCACTATAGGTGCTGAGTTGGTTGGCCGAGTAAGTTGTGTGATGGTCAAGTATGGTAAGCTGAGTGGTATGCAAGTTGTGTTAGTCATCCAATGACAACTGGATTGTACTAACCTAATGGGAAAAATATTTATTGCTTACCTACTTTGACCTTTTGAGTTTATATAAGGATGAACAATTTATTCTTCATTTTACCTTGTGATTTTCATAATTCATAGAGCGATCGAAGAAGTTGTAGAATTGATCTTAGTAAATTTTATCTTTAAAAACTCATTAGCGTGCCGTCAAAAACCCTAATTTGAATAGTGTAAAATGTTACTTGCCGAGGTACCCTATTCTTCATTTTTGAACCCTAATTTTAGAGATTATGGCTACAAGTTCTTCTGCACTAGTCAAAGGAATGGAGGAGGAGCTAAAAAAAATTAAGCTAGTAAGAAGTGATGCATGTGCACCTCCTAACTTTCAATCCGTTCCTGAAAGCACAATTTTTGGTGAGCTGAACAGAGCCCTTTCATCTATCCCACCAAAGGTACTTATGATCCACAATGTTAGATCCTGTTACATGGTTAAGATTGGCAAAGTAGGTGATAGTTAATTGAGAAAATCCTACAACAAGTTATGTGTAAATGGATTTCTAAAAGACAAATTAAAGCATTTAGCCAACAAAGGGTTAACTCATGCCCTATATTTTCTACTAGAATTCAAGGATGAATGGATCAAGGTTGTTCTAAGCCGAGTTCATAATATGCATATGTGGCTGGACAATAGACCAGTTAGGATCACTAAAGATATTATTCATCGAGTAACTAGATATCATGTTATCAGTGGAAAGAAAACAATGAGAGATCAAAGTAAAGAAGAGATAGAAGCTAACACTAGAGTTGTCTGGAACAATAGAGGTATGACTATCTCTACAATTGAATATTTAGAACTTGACTTTGGAGTTAGAGTGATTGTACATAAGTTCTATCAGTCAAGTCGACTAGATAGTGTTTCCTGCACAACTATGGACCAAGCATAGAAGATAGTCAAGAAGAATCACACCTATGAGCTTGCCGAGCTACAATTGACACAACTAGCCAAGAAATTACTATCAGTCAGAAAAGCTAAAAGCTCATCATGTAAGTTTGGCTCTTTACTAGTTTGCATATTCTTCTATGTACAAAAGTCATTTCCTACACTGGGAAATATTGTTTGGAAGAAGGATAAACATATTACTATGAAGATTAGTGAATGTATTCGGAAATTAGGCAATAATTTCAATAGTATTATGGGTAAGTAATTTGTGGAAGTCAAAAAGAGAATGAGGTTGAGGACTAGAATTCCTAGTTCACTTGTGGAAAAGCACTATGAGGAGATATGTTTTCTAGTTGACACAGATTACACATACATTCAGGTTGTGACACCTAGGGTATCATGGCTGGAGCCATTTCCCTATGTAGTTAACATTGATGAAACATTAACATCTATCACAACACTCCTAGCAGAGTAGATTGATACAAAAGAAAAGAGATTTGGAAATTATGATGAAGCTAAGGCAAAGATATCCATGAATCTTAAGGTAGGAACCATGGAGAGAAAGAGGAAAAAGATTGTGAAAAATCTGAAGAAAATGGTTGGATCGCCGAGTGATGAGGAGCTAAAGGATGCACATCTAGGCATATCTATTCGACAAGGAGAAGATGTCTCTGAAGAAGAAGAAGAAGTAGAAGTTAGTGAATCTGAAGAAGAGATTACTGTTAAGGAAAAAGGAAAGAAACTAGCAGTAGCCAAGGTAACCAAGCCGAGTAAAGCAAAACCTAAAGTTACCCCTCCCATTGCCAATCATCCAAGGAAAATGACATCTACTGTTACATCTCCAGTAGTGAAAAAAAATGTATTTGCAAAGAAGAAGGTTGGAGAGAGTAGTTCTGGATCAAAGACTAAATTTGCAACAAAGGTTGTGTCGAGCCTACAAGTAAAGAAACCTAGAAGGAAACTACATCTGGATCTGGAAAGTGATGAAGAAAAGACTAAAACTGATGAACCCAGCAACATACCAACAACACCATTCAAGAGACCCACTGATATTAATGAGGTATGTGAGAATTTGGGAAATTCTGCATGGTTATCTATTTTTTAATTTATCAAATATGAGAAATTGAAGTTAGAAGATAAGCACAAAGTTCAAGAAGCACTATTAGATATGATGTGCAATTTTAAGTTAACTCCTATAGAGATAGGAAACAATGTGCCGAGTGAGTTATATGAGTTTCTATCTAACAAATGGGAATTTTCACTCACAACTGAGAGATAGTTTCGATAAGGCACACTAGCTCAAGTCATTCCTAAGATGACTAAGAAACAGAGAGAAAAATTTGTTGACGAGTATAAGCATAAATTCATACCTAAATAGAGAGGTTATGCTATTTTGAAAAATGATATTGAAAGTGTAGTACATCAGAGTACTAGGATTTGGAATGAAATCTTTGGATTGATTCCTCCAAAAGAGAAGAAGACTAATGAAGGAACATCTGAGCCTGACAAGACTGGAGCAGAACCAAAAGAACAAACAAAGATAGTAAACACTATTGATCTAACAATAGATAGTCCAATTGATGTGACAATTGATGACTCTAGCAATTTGGATGTCAGGGGTCAAGATGAGCTGAGAGACACAACTATAGAATCGCCTATTAAGGCTACTAAGGCTGAAGGAGAGAAGAGTACAGAGAAAGATGAAGAGAGAACTCAAAAGGAACATGAGGATAAAGATGCACAAAAAGAAGCAGAAAAGGAAAAAATAGATGAACAAGAGGTAATTAAAATTAATTCACCTATTTTAGAGGTTGTGAAAATAGTCTTAAATAATGGTGAGGAGATGAGGGATACTGACAATGAACCTAAGAAACAAGAGGCAATACAAGTGTTGGTTAGTTTACCACACTCGACATCTTCTACTCCCACTAGACTCAAAATAGGAGGTACGCTTGATCAACAGGCAATTTTGACTGAATTAAAAGATGCAATGGTGACTACTACTCATACGGGAAAAGGTATTGAGGAAACAAAGCTAAGTTGTAGCTCACCAGAACTTAAGAGGAGGAAAATCATGAGGAAGAAGTCTCCCACTCCTAATGTCACATTAGATGAAGTTATTGTTATTCCACCATGGGATCCAAATGTTTTATCTTAAGAATAGATTGAGACTCTTCAAGAATTACTCAAGAGGAAGAAAAGATAGGAGGAAATGAAAAGAGAGTAGAAGCAAAAGAAGGTGTTACATGACATCAAGGATATATTTTTAAAAGCTTTTGATATGGAATATGACAATCCTCAAGCCCCTATTCTTGAACAGTTAGTTCACATTGTGCAAAAGGTGAATGATGATAACATTGAATCTAATGAAAATTTATTGCAATGGTCTGAGAGGAAATTTGAGAATAAAGTACTATCCAAAATCTTAGGAGAGATTGTGGTAAAGCAGGTTGAACTTTCTTCTCTTGTAGAAATTTTGGAGGAAGTTTCAACTAATGTTTATTCTTTGTATAAGAAGTTATGTGATGTTGAATTCTTCACAAAGGATAATCTACAGGCCATATAGAAATTGCAATTAGACTTAAATTCAAATGGAAATTCACCGAGTATGGATGCTAGCACTAGCTCCTTACATTTTAACAGATTGAATTATGCACAAAGGATGATATCCAAGCTCATGGATGAAGATGGTCGGATAAGGACCAAATTGATTACTATCCAGACAAACCTGATACCTCATCTGGAGGTAATTTAGAAATAACTTTCATCTGCAAAAGAATTAGTTAAGAGAAATTCACATCTCTCCATTGCAGAAAGTTTAGTAAGTCTAGCTGCCGAGCTAGAAGTCAAATTAGAGGTTATGAAGTTTGTTAAGGATAGTTGGGACACTACAATTGCATCCACCTGCAATCAGTGACAAAAACAAGGGGGAATCTAACAAGACTAACAGGGATACAATGTAAGCAGATCATCACAGGTATCAATGTAAATATTTTTTTTGAAGGCATGTAAATTTTTGTATGTAGTATGGTGTACATTCCTAGGGGGAGTACATTGTGTACTTAGGATACATTTTGGATGGAAAGAATCAAAAGAAATGATAAGTGTGTTTTTGTGACTAATATCAAAGGGGGAGATTGTTAATCCCTAAGTTTTGTTGATGATTAGTGACCAACACTTAGTCATTTACTTAGGCAGTTTTAGTTGGTTATCACTGTGGCCGAGCTAAACGTTCAAGTCCAAGCAACACTGCTAAGCAAGTTTTTAGGTTTTTGAGTTACATCATGTTGAGCCATGTAGAATATTAAGTGTCGAGCGAGAGATATGTTAAGTGCCAAGCAGAATAGTTTTTGCATACATGTCAGGATTGATTCAAACTTTGATGTGAAATGTTTAGGCTGACTTGTATGAGATTTGGGCTGACATATATACGCATTTATTATTTTTCTACTGAGTTAATTATGCATTTAATTGTTTTATACTATGCATGGCATGGAGCCAATAATAAAATCAGAATGCCTTGAGGGCATAAATAATAGATCTTGATCGTTGATCTAAATCTCACTGCTAGATCTATAAAGACATATAAGATTGCTTTTAACCATACAAAAAGATACAGAGAGAGAGATATTGTGTGTGAGAGAAGGGTTGTTGTTGATGCAAGATGAACAGTGGGTTATTTTGAGAAGAATCCTAGATCAAGCAGAATGACATAGCAGTGAAAAGAAGAGTAAAGACATATCAGATTGTGAGATCACAGAAGGTATTAGAAAGAGCAGATCTGTCATCAACATCTAAGTGCATAATGAAGGATCGCTACTTGAAACATTCTAACAAGTGTATCAGGTGAAATCTCTTAAAAGAGTGGTTCTAGCATACCATTTTAAATCTCTTAGCCGAGTGCTTACTTTACTATAAGTTGAAATCCTTTGACAAGGTAGATTATAATGATCTTTAGTTCTTAACTGAATAGACCTTTAACCCAGTAGATATCATTTTGTAATCAAACTCTTGTAGCCCTAACAGGCACACTTTATTGCTGCAGTAGTGAAGATTTTTGTGGGTGTCATCCCCACCCCAGTTTTACCTATTTGGGTTTCTGGGTTACCAAAATTTTGTGTTGAGTTATATATTTCATGTTGTGGATACTATCTGATGTTAGAATAAATTCATATATGTATGAATGTGGATCAATTTTTTTTAAGTGATTAAGTTTTAAGATTTTATTCACCCCACCAACCCCTCTCAGTATCTTTCTTTCCCATTATTGTACTTCCAACACTGATGTCATAAAAGTGAGTGGTCCAAAAGAGTGGACATGTCAAGAGGTCTTTTTTATAACAAATTTTGTATTTTACGTCCTTCATTTTTGATCAAGAGAAATGGATCAATTTGTGTAAAATGTGGATAATATAGCACAATCAGGATAAAGGGTATTGGAGGCTATGAGAGAATGATTTTGGGATTATGGAAAGACTTCTTAGGAATAATGAAGGTAGATTGGGGAGAAGAAAGATCATGATAGGGTAGTATAGATGCAACAAGTGAATAAGTTGATGGAAAGGATAATGGTGTCAAGATACTTGATGCTCATGGATGTTTTCAACCTTGTCAAGACCAAAGGTAAAAGAGGGAATATGGATGCAAGTGAGATAAATGATATGAGGATGGAGGATAGCGTGGATGAAACTTGCCCCCAAGTGTAGAGTGCAAGAGGAAGGAATTATGCATGATGTCTATTTTCTAGGTTTTCATCATGGTACTTGCCCAAAGTGCCACAAGAAGTGGTTTTCACCATAGGATAGATTGATTTATCTTTACTTTTGCTACCAAGGTGCCCGTTTTACCAATTTTTCACCAAGGCACTTTTTCTTTTCTTTTTTTTTTTTTTTTTTTTTTTTTTTTTTTTTTTTTGTATTTTTCAAAATTTCCCCAACATTTGGATCTTTGGACAATGAGCTTCTGAAAGATATGCTATAACAAACCATGGCGATGGCTAGGATGCTCAAATATATTGATAAGGTGATGAAAAAGGAAAGATATGGAAGATAAGGGTATATGGTGGTGAAAATTTTCTGCCATGGATTGGATAAGAGGGGTGGAAAGATGGAAAGTAGGTGTTGGATAATGAATATGAGGATAAGAAGAAGGTATGTTTTGTATGGAAATGTTAGCAAGATCAACTTTGACACACACTTTTAAGGGTGGTGGAGTAATGGAGGAAAATTGGATGAAGGAGGTAAGGATGTAGCTAAGATAGTGGATTTGGGGATGTAGGAACCAAAAGTAGACTTGGAAAGTGAAAAATGTTTGGAAGGAGATGGCGTGGAAGCCTTTGGAAGCTTGAATGTCAACTTTGATTTTTCTTTTGTGTGAAAGTCTTGCAAAAGTGACTTGGGAATCCACATATTCTTTGATTTTTCTTTCTTTTCTGGTGCTTTTGAATGCATTTCTTCAATGAGGGATTTAGGAACCCACATTTTATTTGATTTTTCTTTTTGCTTGGTGGACCTTTGTGGCCTTTTGGATATTTCATTTTTCTCTATAGACCTTTGTGGCCTTTTGGAATTTTTTTTTTCTTTTCATTCACATGTCGATTAGATGGGAGATGGTGATCTTTATACACATGTGGATTCATGGATTTCTGATTTTTATGTTGCACATCCAAATTGCTTCCAAAAGACTTGGGAATTGTGGGTGAATGGGAATAATATGGAGGGTTCATATGGATTGATGTTTGGACATTATTCAAGTAAGTGTGCCTTAGTTGATCTTGATACATGGTAGGGTAAGTGAATGGAGAGCTAGGGATGGTAGGAATGTTTGATGGAGGAATATAGGGACCTAATATGGATGGAAGGGATGAAGACTTTAGATTTGGGACATAGGAACCCAAAATGGATTTTGAGGATGGTGAAAGAATATGGTTGCATTTGAATGGAGGGAGATAAGGTGTGAAAGGGATATCAATATCTTTGGCATGAGTTATATTGCCAAGGCTCTCATCTTTAAGATTTATCTTTATACCAATAGGCTTATTAATAACTTTCACAGGAGAAACTTTGGTAGGATCAAATGAATGTTGAAGGGATTTATTATCATGCAAGGAATTTGGAAGAATGATGGTTTCTTGAGGTGAACATGGAGGATCATGACAAGGAGTTGATGGAATACTTCGATCTTGACAAGGATCTTTGGATGGTGTAGAGAGAGTACTTTTCTCTTGATTTTCAATATGTTCATTGGAAATGGTGGAAAGGATATCTTGATCTTGCTTGGGAAGTGGAGAGGTATGTAGCTCTTGAGGTAGAAGGATACTTTGTTCATGAAATCAAAGGATATCATCATTGAAGCATGAAAGGGTGCAAGGGGATCATCATGAGCTTCTATGGATATGGGACCTTCATCAAATATGGGAGGGGTTGAATAACATCTTGATCTTGATCTTTATTGATACTTGTTTCTTTGCTCTTTAGATTATCCTCTTAACATGGAGCCACTTCTAAGGAAAAGGTAGATGCTTGGATATGCGTGGGGAATGTTTGGAGGAATGATGGAGAATCCTTTTGAATAGGCATTAAAGCACATGAAGCTTTGGGTCCAAGATCTTTGAATCTTGGAAATGATTTGCAGCAAGATGTAAATTAGCTTGGGTTTATTTTAGAGGTAGCCCTTAAGGGTAGACATAGTCAATGTGAAATTAGGAAGCACATAATTATTTGTAGGCAGAAGAGAATTTTTTTTAGGAGACATATAATTGTTTGTAGGCAGCTCTTTGCTGATCAAAGTTGGAATTTTCAAATTTTTAAAAGTTTAATAATTTTGATCAGACTTGTTATAAAAGATTCTTGTGTGAAAATAAAGTACAAACTTAACAAACACATCAAATTTGAACCATATCCCTAAAACAACACTCAAAGTGTATGTTCTCAGATGTTTTGTTTATAGGTATAGCACAAGAAACTCTTCCAAGCAATCTACCTAAGAGTCAAACAAATATGGAGTTTAACAATGGCTCTAAAAAGGTAGGCTTACTAATTAACAAGGTTTTAATCACACCTCCATTCTAACTCTTGTCAAGTTCTTTTACCCCCTTGCGGGCTTCCCACACACACGAAAGTATGATTTTGCACAATCCTGAAGGACTACTTGAGGAAGCGAGGATGACTTGCACAAGAATTAGCCACTTTTCAATTAAGGTAAAGTGCATTTTTTATAGTGGGTTGGATGATATCATGGTAAAAGCGATTGTTTCCCACTTTGGGTTGTTCCCTCTCATCGCCTTCATAAAGGAATTCTCAGGATGCAAGCCATCTAAAGCTTTATTTTAATCTAGCATGCATGGAAAGACAAAATTGAACTTAGTACAAAAATTTTGGGAATTTGATTCACTCAAAGAGTGAAGAGAATATCCCTATTGTCTTCCTTTGTTCCAAACACTTCAAGTAATATTTGTTCTTTTTCAACCCCTTGATAAGGAGGTTCTTAAAAATGAAGTATGTGATTCAATTCCTTATCCCTTTCTTTCTACCAAATTGAATTTGCATGTTTGGATTTTTGAATCACTTTTAAAAGTGAATAGCATATGCCTAATGCTTGTTCAATTTAGACAATAATAGGGGTTTTCCTAATTATGCTAGATTCAAAGAAATTTGACATAATTTAAGCAATGCAAGTTTGATTAGAAAAATACCTTGTTTTCGAAGCTAGCAAAGGCTAGGTGCATTTTTAATGTATTTTGCTTATTTTCAACTCACCTAGTGGCGATCGTTCCCACTCCAAATCCTCCAACAAGTTAGTCAACACAAAAAAGGAAAAGTGAAGAAAAACTTGCAAATCCAAGACAAATCACTCCTAAGTTCTATTAGTCAAATTTTGCAAACAATCAAACTCAAAGAACTAGAAATGAAAATCTATCAAAGAGTAGAAAATTTCTTCTTGTAAGAAAAGAAAACTTTGATCTAATGATCATATAAACTCTCTTCCTCTTTTAAACTTTCTAAAATATTTGATGCATGAATTTCTTTAGAGAGTTTAGTTTGTGCTCTTACCTCTTTGCTAGGTCTTGTCACTCTCTTCTCTGGTTTCTGTACCTTCGGATGATTTTTCATCTACAAAAATAAAAAATAAAGAGAGTTATAAAGATGAACAAATCATTTAAAACTTGATAAAGAATAGAAAGTACTAGGCGATATTTAACAGTTAATACGCGGCTTTTAACAGCTAGAAAATAGAACTTAAAACTTTAAAAGCGACAATTAAAAGTTATAAAGTGGCTCTGGAAAATCCATAGGTGGCTAAAGATAAACTAAAGGTGGCACAAAATGTGAAAATTTTGGTCAAATAATGCTATTACGCGGCTCTGGAATGATCACAGGCAGTCTTTTGTTGCTAACAGGAAGCCCTTTACAGAAGCAGGTGACACAAAATGTACAAATTGCGGTCAAATTATGATAGCTCACGGGTCTATAATGATAATAGGTGGTCTTTTTCTGCTAACAGATGGTGTCAGAATCTCCGTAGGTGGCTCTTCTCCTGTTTTCTAAAAAATTACAAGGAAGTGCAGCAAAACACACAAAAATATGATAAAAAATGAGTAAAATGACGCCTAGAGCCCCACGGTGGGCGCCATTTGGGTGTGAGAAATTACACCTTCATGAAATTAGGATTCTAGCTACAATTCTATGGAAATAAAATGACAATTTATCTTAAGAATCACAATTAAATCCTTGACATCTCATGGTTCCCTATCTAAGCTTTGTTAAGAGAGCTCTCAGCCTTAATCTCTCTCAAGGACAATCCTAGAATGAGAAATTTAAAGATGAAATGCCTAAATATAGCTCAAATTATCAAGATGATATGGAATTCTAATTCAAATGCTCATGATATGCTCCTCAAATCAACAATTTGCTTCTACAAATGATCAAAAATGCTTCTCAATTTGTCACAATGGTCTCAATTTCTCATAAATTGCCTATAATGAGGACACTTTGCACTTGAATTTTCTAGGATATGAAATGCATACAAAATGGCTTGTATTTATAGAAAATTCCCAAGGGTAGGGGGTAGAGTGAATTTAACATGGGTTAATGCTTGGTTGAGTTTGCTCCCTCAAATGGTTTCAAATGGGGGGACCATTTAAATGGTTGTCCTCAAAGGGTGGGACAAGAACACAAGATCCTCAATTCTCATTGGTTGATCAAATTGAGTTAAAATAAAATAGGATTTATTTAATTCAATCAATTAATTAAATTATCCATGTAAGGGTGAATGGGTTGGATTTGATTTTTGATTTAAAACTATACAACTAATTGATTAAAATCAATTATATAATATTGATTGATCCCTTTTAGACTTGAATTTAATTATTTAATTTCATGATTATTTAATCTTGTTGATTTTAATTTATTTTTTCCAATTTCCTTGATAAATGTCCATTTGAATGATTTTGATCCATTTTGATGAGATTTTGATGAGATTTAGGGCAATTGGCTGAGATTTGCATATTTGGATGATTAAGAGACACCTGGTCAATTTTAGGTGACTACAGTAATATCTTGGACCTCGTGAGAAATATATGAAATCTGTGAAGTGCACAAGGACCATCTTTAGAAGGACTACAAGCATGTAGCTCAGTTTTAGGAGATTCCACTCAGATTCCATTTGGCGATCCGATCTCACTTGGTGCAACAAGCTGCATTGTTGATTAATTGAAAGTTACTCAATGGTGCATCTTTCAAACAATTCATCATGGGACAAAAACTTCAAGTTCATCATCTCTAGTTGGCCAATTAAATTCTATTAGACACTTTTTTTTCTCATGTAGCATCAAGAATGTTCCAGCATATGTCAGGATGAAGTGTTCCCAAGGTGCACTAAGCCAAATTGGGCAGTGATTTTTGGAGTGTGATATCTTAGACCTCCTAAGAGATATCTGAGATATGTGAAGTTCAAAAGTACCATATTGGGAAGGCCTACAAGCATGTATCTTATTTCTAGGAGATTCCACTCAGATTCCATTTGGTGACCTAATCTCAGTTGGTGCAAAAAGTTGCATTGTTGCTCAATTAAAAGTTGCTTAAAGGTGCATCTTTTAAACCATTTGACATGAGACACCATCTTCAGATCCATCAACTCTAGTTGGTCGGGTAAACACTTTTGGACACCTTTTTGTCTTGTTTAGCAACAAGAATGTTCTGACACATGTCAGATTGAACTATTCCCAAGGTGCACTAAGCTAAAATTGGGCACCTATTTTTGGAGAGAGATATCTCAGACCTCATGAGAGATATTAGAGATCTATGAAGAGCATAAGGAGTGTATTGGGAAGGTCTACAAGAATTTATCTTAGTCATGGGAGATTCCACTCAGATTCCATTTGGAGACCCGGTCTCAGTTGGTACAAAAAGTTGCATTGTTTCTCAGCTGAAAGTTGCTCAATGGTGCATCTTTTGATAGTTTGTCATGGGACTAAACCATCAGCTCCATCAACTCCACTTGTTTGAGTAAATTCTAGTGGAAACTTTTTTTTTTATCATGTAGCATCAAGAATGTTCCAATGCATGTCAAACCAAAGTTTTCCCAAGGTGCACTAAGCCAAATTGCGCAGTGATTTTTGAAGAGTGATATCTCGGAACTCATGAGACATATCAAAGATCCATGAAGTGCACAAGGACCATCTTGGGAAGCCCTACAAGAATGTATCTCTAGTTATCTAGGTGAACCTATTTACAAACTAGAGGATGTGGGTAAGTATTTGAGAAAGTATGGAATAATGTTGGAAGTTGATTCAAGGTTCTAAAGGCAGTGGGTAGGTCTTTTCATTTTTTTTATGAAATTGGAGCCTATGGTACATTTGGGGGTTCCTAGGGTCATTTTCTTTATTATCTTTGAAATAATAAACCTCTTAAAGACCTTAATAGTTTTCAAACCAATTGCCTCTGCATCATTAGGGTATGAAAATTTAGATTCTATTAGCCCAGTTGTGGTATATTACTCCTATTAGTTTTGTTGGACAAAAGATTTGTAGGGTAGTTGCTTTGGAAAATATTAGGTCTATTACACATGAAAATGCATGTAAAAGATATATTATACAAATGAACATGCATGCAACGCATGAAAAAAGATGTAGTATGGAAATAATACATACATACAACGCATGGAAAAGATATAATATAAAAATGAACATACATACATAAATGCAATGCATGACAAAGACATAGTTTTATTTATGAAAATAATACATACATAAAACACATGTCAAAGATATAATATGGAAATGATACATACATAGAACACATGAAAAATATAAAACAACCAAAAATGAACATGTAGATATGTATATATGAAATTATTTTGTACAAAATGTGGCACATGCACCATCTCAAAATATTTACAAAATCAACATATCTAGATACAATGTGGCATACGCCATCTCAAAATGTGCCATATGGCATCTCAAAATAAGAAGTTCAACTAAAAATATTTCTAGGACATCCTATTCGACTAGTGGATCATCAAAATGAAGCCTCTTTAAAGTAGTATTTTTCTTTGATGGATCCTGCATTCAAACACAAAAGTGAAACCCCAAGCTAGATTACTTCATTTGTACATGGATTCTATAAATAAAAATTCAAAATTCAAAATCATAGTCAACAATAATAAATAAATAAATTTTTTAAATTGAACTCTCATGTACCTCACCTCTCTATCTCCTGATGTGCTCAAGAGACCTAACATATTCCCTTGGTAACGAAGGGACAATGCAACCAATGTTGACTCTGACGTGTATATGTTTGTGAACATGAGATTGATCTATGAATTATACTATTTAATGTTAAATCCTTGGTAGCAAAGATATGTATACAAAATAATTAAATTAACATTAAAACTTACCTCCATTGAACTTTCTTCATGCAATTTTGGTTAGGTCATGAATGATACAAACCCTTTGCATTATACCTCCCTCAAACTAGGGGTGACCTACAAAAGTCAATCAGATACTTGGTACAATCATGTCTTGATCATATATATATGCTTTATAGTAAAATACAAACATATAAATTTAGAAATATACATACCGTGGGACTATCACTGTGAATTGAGATGCTTGTGACTCTAGCATGGTGAACTGGTCTCATGACATCATCAGACACCGCCCTCTATCAAATAAACCATGTAAATTAAAAATGAGTATGCGCAAGTGACAAGTATACATGTATGCATAAATAATTTAGAATACTTAATTACCTTCCCCTTGTCAACGCTAGATGCCTGAACCCCCTCACATTGTCCCCTGGTGGCAACTAGTGAAACCTGCATTGAAATGCAATAAGATGGTCATAAAAATTAGAAAAAACATGTATATACTATTATAGAAAAGGAAACCAAAGAGTACATTAAAATGTATATACCGTGGAAGTTTCAAGGACAAATGAAATGGCCAAAAGTATGGACTCCTCAACCTATGTCATCTCCTCCTTTGTCATCAACTGAACATAAATGGAACAGATAAAAAACATAAGTGGGAATAGTTTGAGACTGGTTGGTCTTCTGACAGTGGGGGATTTCTTGGAGGTGGTTCTAGATAGTTTTGATTAAGTAAAAATAGGTTTTCAAAGGACATAAAACCTTATACAAAAGCACCGAATGATAGGGCATTGAAAGAGAAAAAAACTACCATGGTGCACCACCAAACAAACCAAAGGGAACTAACCATAGTTTCCGCCAAGTGGGACAAAGACTAGAAAAAAGGGCAGTCAAGATTTAAAATTTATCCCATCCTTATGTGAACATAAATTCATATCAAGAGAAGGCTTGGAAGACTTTAATTTATTTCCTTTAACTATTGTCCATCCATCCTCCACCTTCTCATAAACTAGGCTGGACACACTGACATCCATGGTTGGGACAGGGACAGGGACAACAACACTACAATTCCCCTATTCCCCTTGGAGAAATAGGGGTAGCAAGAACCACAACACATGTAGACAAGATAGTTGATACAAAGACAACATCAACAATTTGGTCAAGATCGGTGATGGAGAAATCTAAACTCACAAGAAATTTATTTCTCTTCCCAAGGTCCATCCTATGACCTTACTAGGGTACTTTACTCTAACCTAATTAGAGGACACTCCTATGGTTCCTCTATTCTAACTAGATCTCTCCAAAAACTTCAAACACTCCTCAACTCTTCACAAGACCACTGTGCATCCATAGGTGCAATCAAGGAAACTATCTTCCTAAACTATTCTTAGAAATAGAAAAAGGTGCTCACCCTACTTCCCCTTCACTTTATATCAATTTTGGTCCATCTTGCTAGGTTCTTTCAAGGATTTTTCATCGAGTTCATAGCTTCCTAATTTCTAGTCCTTGTAGCCTTTTTAGTCCAATTAGGCCTCCTAAAACCACAAAACTTGGAATTTCTTCCAATAACCCTTAACAACCCACCAAACTAACTATGGATTCTTTATAAGGACCTCCTAGGCTTCAATATTTCCTAGGTCTTAGGTCTCCAAAGTGTCCATACACGGGACTTTCAGCAAACCCTTATTTTTAAGGGTTTATAGGGCATGTAGACCAGTCTATCTTCTTTTGTCTCCCAATGTTCTCTAATGAACTCCTCTACTCTCCTCCTTGCATACACATGAAAATTTCACATTCCCCTACACTCCTCCACTCGATATTGGGACAAACCAATCCATTAAACAAGGGTTCTTTCCTCTATAACTATGCAAACTCCTAGCCAAATACCTCTGTACTCACCTAGGGCCTGCTTGCATAAATAGCTCACCTGCATAAAATGAACCCAAAAGCTATATTTACACTATTTATAGGGTGAACTTTTTTTATTCTGAGTGGCCATAGATATTCAACCATGGGAACTCAAGAAGGAGCCATATTTACATGGTTACCACTATTTAGGATAGCGAACTAGAGAAAATAAAATAATTTACAAAAAGATAAAGAAATATATAAACTTCTAAAATCCACTCCAAAAAAAGTTTCTATTGACAAAACACTACAACCTCCATCCAAAATAGTATACTATTCAATCCATTTAGGTGTGGATGATGGCTAAAAACTCATCTCTGTGTTACAAAACAATGTCTCTACGAAGTCAGTCCATACAATTTGACAAACAACCCTTCACTTAGGGTTTGTTTAACCTTATATAGCTCATCGCCACATGATCACACCCTAAGGTCTTGATTTAGACCCATTTAATGCTATATGAAACATTTTAGGAAATGGTGTCATTACAACTTTGCAAAGTTACAAAGTTATCATGAGCAACTTTTGCAATTTTGCTTTCCTACTATTCTAACTTGAACAAATAAATCCAAAATCACTCCACTAGATCCCAAATCACTCAAAAACAACAAAATAACATCTATCCCTCCATTTTGGGGTTTTTTTCAATGTTTGACCTGTGTGTGCTTGAATGTGACCTCTTAAATTAGGCACAAAATCAGCATAGTCCTTACTCAATCGTTCAATTCACAAAGACAAACATGAATTGTTCATCCTACAAATTTGATCGAAGCGAATTGTTGCCTCCTAATTAGTTGTGGATGTCAAATTTGCTCTCAGAACGAGAGCCAACAACCTGACCATTGCTAACATGGAGGATTTATAAAGCATGAGAGAAGATGAATTTTCCACTAATCTATGAAATAGAATGCATTTAATCTATGGAATGAATTGGAACTAGACTATGAAATGAATTGCAACTAGTCTAGGATTGAAATTGTAATTAATCTATCAAATCGAGTGCTCTTAATCTAGAAAGCTTGAAATGCTCTTAATCTAGAAATCAAATGCTCTTAATCTAGAAATGAAATTGCATTTAAACTAGAGATCTTGAAAGAAAACATTGATATGTTAGATATGTAAATGAATTGCAAATAAAATCAACATATCATTACTAATCCAAATTGAAATTAATCTAATTATGAAATTTAAGCTCAAAAGCATGAAATAATCAAT
>MU226150.1:251884-277931 GCA_018584345.1 Thuja plicata | reverse complement strand
AGACAAAAAAGCATGAATTATTTAATAAAAAGGATGGATTATTGCCACATGAGTGACCTTTCATATAGAATTATGGAATTCTTTTTGAGGATAATCCATTCAATCAATTAAATAACTATTCAATTCCCTTTTTATGTATATTATCTAAAGGGGGTGGAATTAATTTAATTTAAAAGCACTTAGGATTTTAGAATTAAATTAATTAATCATAGAGATTTTTAGCTAATAAACCTTGATAATTTAGGAATTAAATATAATGTCAGATTTATGCAAATTTGGGTTTTTTGCACTTGAGACCAAGTCAATTAAAGTCAATTAGGAGGAGAATTTTCCTAGTATAACAGGACTTCGATGATGAAAAATTGAAGGAGCGCACCAAAATTGATTAGAATTATAAGGTGCCAATTTTGGGGTGTTACATTTTGCCCCTCTTTGAATTGATGTGTGAGAAGTGCATTGATTCAAAGAATAGTTTGATGTGAAGATGAAGATTTCAGAAGTTTATGTTAGGTTTCCAAGACACCAATCAGATTGAGAAGCAGAATCATCTGAGAGAAGATCATAATCGGGGTTAGATTGCCCTAATGTCCACTGATAGCTGATGAAGATCTAGGACTATCTCCAAAATTAGGGTTAGATTTCCCCAATATGAAGGTCAGCCCTTCAAGATCTAGGTTAGGTCATGTAGATAATGATCTAAAGAGTTTTTGAGAACCATATTTAGAATGAAGCATAACTTTCAGGAATTAGGGTTAGATTGGCCCAATACCTAATGAGATTTCAAGAATCCTCTCCAGAACAAAGCTTGATCCTTGAGGATTTGAGTTAGATTGCTCAAATACCTAGAAAGATAAGATGACGAGATGCGAGACATCAAGATGCCCCTAGAGATTCCAAAGCATGGAATATCCAATTTTGACCATAAGGTACGAAAAATTGAATATGCCCCAAGTGATGAGATGCCCCTAGTGATGGGGACTTTTGATTCAGATCAGACTGATTCGAGAATGATGCGAAAAGATTTAATGATGTAATAATCCTACCCCCTTAGGAGTGAAATTGAAAGATGACACAGCACAATGATGAGAGCGAGAAATCACAGATAGAAGCAAGATCGAAGATCCAAATAAATCTAGAGATAGATCAAGAGAAGACATAATCGATTTGGAGTGATCAGGGAGTCCGACTGACTAGGTTTGACCATAGTTTTCCAGAATTGACTAGAGTTTACTTTGATGAAAAGAATGCAGAAGCCAAGAAAATGATGACTAGAGATAATTCTGACAAGATATGATGTCAAAAAATTGACTGCACAAGCATCCGATCACGTTGGTCCCAAAATTTTAAAATACAATTTTGAGCTACTTAGGAGTGTCAGATTTCAATTTCGATCACGAAAATGGATTTAGAAAGGTCCATTTAGCCAAGGGTGCAATTTTTCTAGAAAATAGAGCACTTTAAAAAATTAGGTCAAAGGCTATATAAGGCCTGAAGGGGTCATTTTCAAATCATTATTCACCTTTTACTTTAGTGATGGCGAGGGCTCCAACTGACATTGATAGAATTCCCATGCATACACACCAATTTGAGCACTCCTGACGACACAACCAACCACTGAAATATGATGCACCTGTAAGTAATTGCAACTTGATCCTGTATTTCAATTTTTTTATCAATTTATAGCATTTAGCATGTTTTAGGCCTTTTAAAACTTTGTCGTGTCCAATCTCGCGTGAGGAAACAGTTTCCTCACACCAGCGTCAGTCTCCTTTCGCATGAGGAATCTGAGTCCTCACGCAGATCAGGGGTTCCTTGTACGGGCCCCTCCCCTGCACTTGCGCGAAGAGTGCGCTTGCGCCACGTAAGATTTCTGAAATCTCGCATGGGAATAGATCCCATCTCACACAAGCCAGAAAGCTTGCGTGGGAATAGAGATTCCTCATGCGGGAAAAGAGTTTTCTCACATGAAAAATTTGCCAAAATTAAAAAGTTGTCATTTTATTGCATCACAGAGTTAGCTATTTGCAATATCTCAAAACTGTGTGTAGGATAGGTCCATAGCTGTGTTTTCTATCTTTGCTTTGAAAAATCATCATATTGAGGTACTGATCCAATTTCATCGCTTTCTTTGCAGGTTGACCTCCCTGACATCAGTTTCTGATCACATCATCCTATCATGGGTGAGATACTTCAGAGGCTATCAGATGCTGATGGTGCCCACATTGACGGGCTAGGATTGACTTACCTTCGTGATGCACCTGATATTCGGGTGAATCATGGCTTACTGGGTGCCCTGGTTGAGCGTTTCCATTTGGAGATGAACACCTTTCACTTACCATAGGGGGAGATGATAGTTACTCCCAAGGATATATATAGGATTTTGAGAGTGCCTTTCTACGGAGTTTGCGTGGAGTATGACACGCAGCCTAGAGTAGGCACAGTGGCTTTGAGAGAAGTTTTCCAGGATGATTTGGTGATGGGCCGAGCCATCTCGTGGGAGGAGTTGATTCACAGCTATGACAAAGATTATCCACTGGCGGTCATATTAGCACTTTTCCTGAGTTGTCACTTGGTCCTTGATCACAGTCAGCACAGATTGGAGTGTGGCTAGGGAGGTATGTTGCAGAAGATGTTGGTCGCTCCTGTAGTTACTTTTGGATGGGGCGAGTGCATGCTTGCTCAGATGTACCATGAGATGCATGAGATTGTGTATCGAGGTGCATGTACCATGGTGGTAGGAGTCGTCATTCTCTAGATCTGGGCCTAGGAGTACCTTCCCATATGCAGGCTGATATTTCATGACACACGGTAGCCTTTAGAGCCATACATATATAGGTACATAGGTCTGATGACCCAGCCTATGCTAGGTAAGATAGAGCAGTGGAGGGCATAGATAGATGACATGGCCGTAGTCATATGGTGGCCTTGGGTTGCCACTAAGGTATGGGATGATGCCCGCCATGAGCTATCATATATGTTCTATTAATGTCCTTTGATCAGGTGTACCATCACTATCATTGAGTGCTTCTTGCTCACGTGTGTATTACGCCAGTTTGGGAGACCACATGATGTGTCTCAAGAGTACTACACATATGCCCAATTTGTCAATGAGACAAAGAAGGGTTGGCAATGATAGCTTGACAGGGGTCATAGTATGATAGATGCCTGAGTACCACTAGCCAAGTGGGATTATATGGCCGCAGTGAAAAATGTAGGTATGACACCTACATATAGAGATCATATGTTAGAACATCCATTTCTCAGGTTTACAACTCCTGTTGGTCTGAAACCTCATCTATAGCAGGTGGTACAGCCACCACCATAGTAGCAGGTTCCTCCATAGGTATAGTAGTCATAGGTACAACAGCCACCTTTACAACAATAGGAGAGAGTTGTACGACTGAGGACATCTCAGACTGACATTCCTATTAAACTGATGGGATCAGATGCAGGTGCTGGGCCTAGTGGTAGTCAGGGCAGAGCTGCTGAGAAGGGAGATGACACTATCATGGCTGATGCTATTCTGATTAATCCACTAGTAGGAAGACAGGTAGCACAATTGTAGGATGCTCTTTAGAGAGTTAGAGAGAGATCCCGACAGTCTTAGAGGGAGTGTGATGACCTCCATACGTAGGTGATTATTCAAAATACGCGGATATTTGAGCGAGACCGAAAGATTTGGAGTTATGAGAGGCACTGGTGAGATCATAGATAGAGACTAGATATGAGGCTTCTTAGGCATCTTATTACTATGTTGCTTACACTATCGGAGTACCTGAGGCAGCGGATCAGATTCAACCCTATTCAGAGTATGCTAGAGCACGAGCCACTCCACCGATACCTCCTCCTTAGTAGCAGGGTATGCCACCCCCTCCACCTCCTTCGGGTGGTTAGATGAGATACATTGATACACATATTGTAACACCATTTTGACATATTGTGCTTGAGTAGCACCCTTGTACATTTGACCGATCGATATATATATGAGCTCGATTTTTGGCATCATTGTACATGTTTATATATTGCTTTAGATGTGTATGTTTTATGAGATGATTTCCTATATGATTTAGATGTATGGACTAGAGATGTATGCCATGGATGAATATGCAAATGTTTATGCACGTGTTTTATTGATGTATGAAAATGCTATGATAGATGTTAGATGGATAAATGCTATGTATGATTTGATTTATGCTTATAATGGATGCACATGTTTATGGATATATAAATACAAATGAATGTATGGAAATGCACTTTTTAGAAATGAATGTAATGCAATGAATGCAATGGTACTAATCATCTCATGCATGATATTTCAAGATACAACATGTACTAACCAAAACAAGACGAACGAAGATCGAGAGTGAGGACTGGACACTTGTGCAGTTGAGAGGAAACCATGATGAGAGATGAGGACCTTTGAAGAATGAGAAGATAATGAAGAGAGCACCAAAAATACCATGATGCAAGCCTATAATGTGAATGCAAACCTATAATGAAAAATGCAAGCCTAAGCTAGATGCAATCCTAGGACTTGGTTGTTGGACTCATCATATTTATCATCATCGAGTGCTTTTGGATCATCGGAGTCAATACAATCCTTACTGGTGCTGCTACGACCATAAGAATATGAATATGACTTTCATCGGATAAAATGTAGGAAATGAACATAAGCACTGAGGCACAAAAGCCAAGGTGACTTGACCATTGTTTCCAGCTTGATATAGTAAGAATTCACAAGTAAACAAATAAAGCAATAACAGTCAAGGAGATAGTTCCAACCTCCCCTTGGCATACAAATAAACAAGAGCAAGGGATGTGAGACTTTTCCTCCTTAATGTAGAAGATCTTATCACATACACCCTATTTATTTGATGTTGTTGGATCATCGAAACAACACAGACAAGTAGTAGACAAAAGAAAATATCAGTGAAATTCATGAGAATAGACAACATACAAAGAAAGAGTCATTGACAGTTCAACACATTTCAAGGTTTACGAATGTGTCTATGTGTGGGGTGTTGAAAAATACCATTGTGCTAGTGAGTGCATTATGTTTGATTGCTATCGAGAGATGTTTACATGGTGAGATATCTGAAGTGTGTTGAAAAACATAGATGTGTCCAAAGAGAGTGTCAAAAAACATTGTTTGATTAAGGTGTTGAGAAACACCAGTTTGTGCCAGTAGAGAGTTGTCCTTTGACAAGATTACTGACTCAAGTGTAAACTGAAGAGTGATCGAAATGGGGAACCATGCCCCCAAGTAACAAATGAATTGAAGTCGAACATGTAGATAGCGAGATGATGGGAGAAATCTCAGTAATAGTGACAATAGGCAGACTTAGTGAGAACCACTGGTGATTGTCATGAGAGAGATTCTCAAGAAAAAATATCAATAATGAGATCTAGGCATCAGCAGGTAGACATAGTGATAACCAATGGTGACTAATGCAAAAGAGAGTCTCAAGGAGAGATGAAGTACTACGAATCATTGGCAGGAAGATGTAGTGAGAATCGATGGTGAATGAAGCAAGAGGAGAGAGACTCCAAAAGATAAGACAATGCCCCCTAGACAAGGAACATGCCCCTGAGTGTGACCAGTTTCAATCCATGTGAAGTCGAGAAAAATCTTGAAGATGACTAAAAGAAAATGCATGAGCACACTAAAGCAAGAAAGCAAACTGAAGTGGGAAAGAAAACTAAAGTAGGAAAGCCAAAATGAAGCAGGAAAGTGAGAGATTTTAGAATTTTAAAGATTTTACCATTTTTAGATTTTTAGAGATTTTGCAATTTTTAGATTTTAAAAGATTACTCGATCTCAAGCAAGATCATATTGGTGTCCCCCAAGGTCTAGCAAGGTGTAGGACATTATAGATGGATTATAAACCTGATGTATGAGATGAGTAGCCAATGATGGATGAAGAGGGTGAATGTGACCCTCAAGGACAGTCTCTTCAAGATTACCCAAGCTAGGGAAAAAAGAATATAGCAATGTAGGCTCATGGAGTGATGCTATAGATAATATAGGATAATGACCTAATGTCATGAAAGCATGTGGTCTAAAAGAATGGACATGTCAAGAGACTTATGAGAAACAATTTTGCAATTTTGATCAAGACTAAGGGGTCAATTTTGGATAGGACATAGCTATGAAAGTATAATTAGGATAAGGGGTGATGGAGGTATAAGTGCATGTTTTTGGATTATGATAGGAATGCACAGAGATAGGAAGGATAGGCTTGGGATAATTAAGATCATGATAGGGTAGCATGCATGAGAGAAAGTAAATAGGCTAATGGAAAGGATCATGAATGTCAAGATACGTGATGCTCATGGATAGGATCAACCTTGTCAAGATCAGCAAAAGGAACATGGATGTTCACGAGCTAGCTGGATGTAAGATATGATGGGAGAAGATGACATGGAAGGAACTTGCCCCCAAGTGAAGAGTGCAAGTAGGAGGAATTATGCATGATGCCTGTTTGCCAGGTTTTCATCATGGTACTTATCCAAGGCACCACAAGAAGTGGTTTTCACCATAGGATGAATTGATTTCTCTTTACTTTTGCTACCAAGGCGCCTGTTTACCAGGTTTTCATCAAGGCACTTTTTCATTTTTTTTTATTTTTTATTTTATTTTATTATTATTATATATATATTGATTTTATGTAGGAACTTTAAGCTTCTTTCTCTTTGGATAGTGCTCCTCTGAAATATATGCTATAATAGGCCATAGTCGCTGAAAGTATGCTCAAAGATGTTGATAGGGTGATGAAATGAAGGATAAGGAAGATGGAGGCCAAGATTTTATGCGATGGATTGGATGAGAGAAAAAGAAGGAATGTAAGAACCCAATATGGAAGGATAGTAGGTGACAAGATCAACATTGACACACCCTTTGAAGGGTAGTGGACGAATGGAGGAAAAGTGGATGGAATAGCTTGAGACATTGATGGTTGAGTGGATATGGACCTTGGTACATGAGGACCTAAGATGGAGTCATAAGATGGGAGATGTTTAGATGGAGATGAAGTGGAAGACTTTGGAAGCTTGGATGCCAACTCGGATTGTTCCTTTTGGTGCAAGTCTTTTAAGAGAGACTTGGGAATCCACATAAATTTTGCTTTTCTTTTTGTATCCAAGTCCTTGAGAAGAGACTTGGGAATCCATATAGAATTTGATTTTCTATTTGCATCAGATGATTTAGAACTCAATTCTTTCATAATGGATTTAGGAACCCACATTTTCTTTGATTTGGTTCTTTTCTCAGTGGACCTTTGTGGTCTCTTGGATATTTCCTTTTTATTTGTAGTCACATGTCGATTAGATGGGACATAATGATCTTTATATGTAAGTGGATTCTTATATTTTTTATTTTTACGTTGCACATCTAAATTGCTTCCAAGAGACTTAGGAATTGTGGATGAATAGGGCCGATATGACTAGTTCATATGGAGGGGTTGATAGGGAGATTTCAAAGATGCATGTCTTTGTTTATCTTGATAGGAGATAGGATAAGTGGATGACAAGATGGTATTGATAGGCATGGTAGATGGAGGGACATAAGGACCCAATATAGAAGGAAGGTTTGACGGTCTCAGCTTTGGGATATAAGGACCAAGGATAGATTTGGAGGATGGAGAAGATTGATGCTTACATTTGAATGGAGGGATATAATGTGTGGAAGGGATATCAACATCTTTAGAATGAGCTGTATGACCAAGACTATTATCTTTAGAGTTCATATTTATATCAACAGGACCATGAGTAGCTTTGATATGAGCAATTTTGGTAGAAGCAACTGAAGCTTCAGAGGATTTTTTTTTCTGCAAGGGATTTGGAGGAACAATGTTTTTTTGATATGGAAGAGCATGACATGAAGATGAAGGGATGTTCTAGTCTTAACAAGGATCTTTAGATGGTGTACAAAGGGTACCTTTCTCTTGATTTTCAATAGGTTCATTATAGATGGTGGAAAGGATCTCTTGATCTTGCTTGGGAGATAGAGGATGTTCTTGGAAGAGATGGAAGGGGATGACAAAATTATCATGGGACTCTTGAGATATGTGAAGCTGGTCAACCATTGGATTAAGATGGATGGTGTCTTGATTTTGATCATAACTGATATTTGTTTCCTCACATTGTGGATTCTCCTCTTGACATGAAGCCACTTCTAAGGAAGAGGTAGGAGTTTTAATCTGTATATGAGATTCTTGACACATTGATGGATAGTCATTGGGAATAGGCATGATAGGCATTGAAGCACATGGAAGCTTGGGGTTTATGATCTTTGAAGCCTGAGAAGGACTTGCAGTCATATGCGGGTTAGCTTGGATATCTTTTAGAGGTAGTCCTTGAGGGTAAACATAGTCATCATTAAGTTCATTTTTTGATAGAGATAATGAAGCTTTAGGAGATGGAGGAATGGTGGAAGAAGTAGATGTTAGATGGGAACCATTTCTAGACAAAGGTTCTTGATATTGATCATGCTTGAGATTAGTATCTTCACTAGGTGATTCATTAGGATTTTCCACTTCGATTATTCCATCATCTATGAGATCTTGGATTTTATTATTCAACTCCATGCAAGATGAAGTTTCATGCTTATTGTGTCGATGATATGCATAGTAGTTACTGAAGAATGTGGATCCAAGTAACATGATTTTAGGCAATGTGATGAGGTCATTCTCAATAATTTCTTCCAATGTAGATTCATAAGACTATCCCAAAGGAGTAAAGACTCTCTTTAAATGATAATTAGACACTTCTTGACTTGCAATATCTTTCTTTTGTGGATAGAAAGGGATCTCATCTGATCTTGTCATGGCTTCCTCTACATGCTCTGGATTAAAGTTGGGATTGTCGTAAAACTGGTTTGGATCAAAATTGGGATTGTCATCAAATTGTTCTTGATCAAAATTGGGGTTACCATACCAAGATTTACCCTTTTCCCCCTTTAATTGTTGGAGTTCAGATTCCAAAGTTTGAAGTTGTTTCCATAAAGTTTCTCTAAGAATCTCTTCTTTGCTTTTAGACATTGTAAGATTGTCTTGATGAGCTTGCTTGTAAGAATTAGTTGGGTTGCAACTCAAAAAAACCAATTCCAGACTGCCGACAATAGGGAAAAAATAAATCAGACCCCAAACAAAAGTCAGATCAAGTAGAAAATTCACCAGTTAATGTGAAAAAGGTTGCTATTTTGGATGCAAGGCTATAGATTCAAACAAGGAAATGCCTCGCCGCATGAGAAAGTGCTAAATTTTGCACGATAAAATGCCAGCTTGTCCGAGCAAGTGCTAGGTTTCTGAAAGTTCGCATGAGAAAATACCAAATTTTAGTAAACGGACTTAGTTTTTGAGGTAAAACCAGATTTTGAGACATAGAAAAAACTATTCTCTAACAAAATTTTTAGGTTCAGGGCAGTTTTATGATGATACAAATCAGCAATCTCTGTTTCAAGGTGACAAGCATTCATTTACAGACACGAAGTTTCAATCAAGCAGTAGTGACACAAACAGTAGTCGTAAATAGTTCTACCAAGGACAAAGAAACTTGGAAAAATAATGGGAGCCTTTGTTTGATGATGATTTGGAAAGTTTAAGACTCAAGAACAAAAACTCAATTATCCCTACAAAGAAAATTGGTTGAGAAGAAAAAATATGTGCCCCACTGTCTTATGCGTATGCGTGCACCTCACACAGCAATGTCACCCTTGAAAGAGTGCCCATGTTTTTGGTGTTTCCAAGGAATAAGTATATATGTTTGAAGGTTACCCTTAAAGTAGGGGCCAGCGTCATATACCGCTTCAAGCATCTAGGTGCATACCTATGTCAAGAATCTAGGGGAGAGATTCTTCCCTCTCCCTGCGCACAGATTATGTCTCCTTTCGGAGGTGAACCGGGTAGGCATCTAACTAAGAGAGTTTTTAGTAGGCTTACATTCACAATAAACTTTGGTGCCTCTGATATAGAGCTGGGGCCTCATAGCCACACCAACACTGGTAAGTCATACACCCTTGCAAGCAAGGTTGGGAGTGGCGTCGCTCAGTACGACAAACAAGGCTTTCTCATGATGATAGTCGAGATCATGAGAAAGAATTTACCATGGCTTTGGAGTCTTTGGACTCAACAAAGAATACTTTATTAGAGTGAGGTGGAATCACCGGTGATAGGTGTGTACTCACTTGGGTCATTCCTAGAGGTTCAACTTCTGATAGGCCCTCTAAAGGTGACACAACTTGGTTTGGATTCAAGTGTTTGATTTTCTGATTCTCTCAAAGATAGAAGAGCATACTTCTCTACCTTTTCACCTCACCCAAACACATCAAGAATATTCATCACTGAGATAATTTCACTCCACCAAATCCATAAGACTTTGGGTTTCTGATTCTCTCAAAGAGAGAAGAGCATAATCCCCTAACAAGTAGAAGTGCTAAAGATTTGCTATCTTTCTTTGCTTCCTAAGTATCCGTCATGCTAGCAACATTTGGGTCTTGGTTTCATCCATGGGAATCACTTCCATGTAATGAAAAGCCTATTCCCCTACTTTGCTATCAGGATCCTTACGAAATTTTAACAAAGCCCTATTTAAACTATGTGAATGAAAAAATAGTAAACAAACATGACATTTTGATTATGCCTTTGACAATCATCCTGCAAGCAAACTATTATAAATAGAAAGTTTTTTGATCTTTGACAAGTGAACATGCAAACCACTGTTATGCTGTAGTAGAAATCAGAAATAGAAAAATCACAGCAGAGCAGATGTCAGAAAAGAAAAGCAGCAAATTACAAACTCTGGAAATGAAATGTCTATCCACTAAATTTCATGCGAGAAAGTACTTTGCTGCGCATGAGAAAGTTCTTTGAGGTGCGTGAGCTTTCTATTTCTTTGCGCTATAGAGTGCTACAGAGAGAAAAAATTTGTGTGGCTTGACCTAAAACTTTGCGCAAGACTCCATACCAATGTAGTACAAATGTACAATAGAGTTCCCAAGTCACTGTCAAAAAGTTCAAAAATGAGGCTAGAAATCATTATTTTCTGCCCCATAGTGGCTGCCAAAATGTGTGCATTTGAATGTGACCTCTTAAATTAGGCACAAACTTAGTATAGTCCTTACTCAATCATTCAATTCACAAAGAAAAACATGAATTGTTCATCCTGCAAATTTGATTGAAGCGACTTGTTGCCTCCTAATTAGTTGTGGATGTCAAATTTAATCTCAGAACGAGAGCCAACAACCTGACCATTGCTAACATGGAGGATTTCTAAAGCATGAGAGAAGATGAATTTTTCATTAATCTATGAAATAGAATGCATTTAATCTATGGAATGAATTGCAACTATACTATGAAATGAATTGCAACTAGTCTAGAATTGAAATTGCAATTAATCTATGAAATCAAGTGCTCTTAATCTAGAAATCTTGAAATGCTCTTAATCTAGAAATCAAATGTTGTTAATCTAGAAATGAAATTGCATTTAAACTAGAGAACTTGAAAGAAAACATTGATATGTAAATGAATTGCAAATAAAATAAACATATCATTACTAATCCAATTTGAAATTAATCTAAATATGCAATTTAAGCTCAAAAGCATGAAATAATCAAAGAAAATTTCACTATAGATTTGACGCTCTAAAAAATCATCCTCTCAAATGAAGAAAAAGGGGTCCAATTTATAGAAAAGCCATGGAAAGAGGGTGAAGAGTTTCTTGAAAAGAAATGGTTGCCTCTTCATTTCCAAGAATTGAGATTGAGACCAAAAAGCATGAATTATTTAATAAAAAGGATGGATTATTGCCACAGGAGTGACCTTTCATATAGAATTATGGAATTCTTTTTGAGGATAATCCATTCAATCAATTAAATAACTATTCAATTCCTTTTTTATGTATATTAGCTAAAGGGGGTGGAATTAATTTAATTTAAAAGCACTTAGGATTTTAGAATTAAATTAATTAATCATAGGGATTTTTAGCTAATAAACCTTGATAATTTAAGAATTAAATATAATGTCAGATTTATGCAAATTTGGGTTTTCTGCATTTGAGACCAAGTCAATTAAAGTGAATTAGGAGGAGAATTTGCCTAGTACAATAGGACTTCGATGATGAGAAAATTGAAGGAGCGCATCAAAATTGATTGGAATTATAAGGTGCCAATTTTGGGGTGTTACATGACCAACTTTGACTCTTCTAGGTCTTAAGCAAAGAGTGAGACTAGAACGTATTGAACCAAACCAAAGACATGACCCTAAAGATTACTACTTACAAACACACACCAAATCAAACTTGGGACTTTACCTTTAGTCCTTATTTCCCTGGTTCTTGTCTAGAACCACCTACAAGCCAAAATTTTATAGGACCAATCTAGGACGCTAAGGTGCTCCTGCACCAGTCAGCAAAAGCCACACCTGAAAGGAAAACATCAACAGCCTGAACCAAGGCCACATCTGAGACAACATCAGTAGCACCGTACATAGCATGATCATTTTGAGAGGAGAAAATAGCCAACCCTCCATCCTTAGAAACTTTACGAACTGTATAATGGTGGTCAGAATCCCCTAACCACCAAGAAGGTATTTTCTAGATTTTAACCTTATCAGATAAGCACCTCGTAACAATATGGTCATTCTTGTGGCATATCTTTCATCTGAACGAGATTCACTCATAATCTAGATTCCAAATCAAAGATCCCAAAGGGGAAGCCAAAGTAATCTTCTTAGGAAGACCCTTAGAAAAATCAACCTCCACTAGTATGCGAGCATATGTCAAATGAAAAACATCAAAAGAACCCTGAACAACCATCTAAAAATCCCCAATAGAGTCCCCCACATATTCCACAATTGAATTCAACCATAGATGAAGGGGAAGATTTGGGAGCCTAACCCATAAGGGTATTTTATTAAACGACTCAGTAAGAGGATCAAACCCTTGATTCCAAGGTTTGGCCATAAGGGGGAAATGCTCCTCCCAAGAGAAACAACAATCACACAAAATAGTTTTCCTATCTTCAGGATTGTAAAAATTTTCAATAAAAAAACCCTTTTCCACAAGGTATATCTAAACGTCATCAGATAAATATGGTTCCCAATGTTTGGATACCCAAGCATGCAGGTCTGATAGAGAGGGCCAAAACCCCCTAAATCTAAAGATAGAAGCGTTAGAGGTGAAATCCTCCACAATTTTAGAGATATCATATACTATATCATATTCCAGATTAACCACAATGAGATCACTTACAGAGACATACAACACAGAAGGAGAACTGGAATGAAGACCCACTCTCCCAGTTGAGGACATAGCTCCATTAATACCTGCTTCAAATGTGGACACATTTGAATCAAAGACTGTAGACCCAGAAATCCCCTTAGTTGCAAAGGATGTCGGTTGCACCCACAAAAATCCCTCATTGAGAGAAGCCACACCAATCCTAGCCAGTGCACCTATAGGAGAATTCCAACCTGGCAGGCGGGAATTAGCAGCGTTAGTAGTAGACATAGTAGTGTTATTAAATAAATAAATCTAGGTGGTTATAGATTGTTAACAGGGTCATTGAGAGGGTTTTCTAATTGGTTTGAGTTCATGTCTTATTATAGTTAAAACCAAAATAGGCAATTATAATGAATTTTGAAAAAAAATGATAAACAATATCAATTAAACCCTAGTTTTTATTAAAAAAACTACAAATTTCAAATAAAAAAACAAAAAACAACAAAAAAAACATAAAAAATTTACATACTTGTTCAACTTGGAGATTAATCTAAAATGGGCAAATAGAATATCTGATAGGCTTTGTATATGAGAAACCTTGGTCTGTGTTTGACGTTTTCATAATGAAAATTGAGAACACAGCCCGCGGGCCTAAAAATAAGTTTTGTACGAAAAAATTAGATAGTCGATAATATTAGATATCTGATATATAAAATTGGATTATCAAATTTTATATCAGATATCCAATTACGCTTGTGCTTTGGCTAGGTGTACTGATCAACAAGCTTTTTAGTGCATTTTTGGATGAGTGACAGGAGGATTTTTACACATTGCCAGTTTTTGGCATACCATGATCCTGCAAATACCCGATATTGTTAAAATATATGATTATCCTTTGTTTTCATTGATATGAAACATTGTGTATCATATGTTCTAGAAGAGTTTGAGTGTGTATTCCCTCAGCCTTTATGGCCTGGAAGTGTTCTATTCTTGGTGATGTGGGTATGTATGTTGAACCTGCAGTATATTGGAAGACAAGTGTGTATCTTGTATGGTATCAAACAAATGGAAGATATGAATTTATCTTGTATGGTCTGATAACAATGAAAGGCAGGTATGTATCCTATGATTATAAGTTGATAGTATTTTATAATTCTCTTATTTTATACTTTTATGTATGGGAGTATTATTAGTCTAAATGTCCATTATTCTATTGTTGTAGCACAATATTGTAATGTAATTAGAAATTTTAATATTATAGTTATTTATCTTTCTAGAGCGGTTCTCTTCCATAAATTAGGGTATATGTTGTCTTGGTACTCATTCAAATGTATTCAATTTTTGGTCTTGGTTGTGGAATTCTATGGTGATCAGGGTTGTGTTCTTGGTGTTCGAGAGAATATATCATCTTGTGTTTTTGTTCTTTCCAGTTGTTTTTCTGATCCAAAATTTTGTTGTGGCAACTTCTGACATGGATTTTAATGTGGCATGTTGACATGGATTTCAATGTTGTTTATATTTCTCTCCATATAGCAGGTGGAGGTATGGTTATAGAAGATAGATAATTGTTTTCTTCTATGTGATTGGTTTATTCTTGTTTGTTGTTCCACTTATTTGAGATCTACAATTGGGTCATGTTTAACGTGTTCTTGGTTCTTCTTCCTCTTTGGATGGATCATGCTTTCATATTTAGATCTGGCTACTATATTTATTGATTGTTAAAATATTATATTTAGATCCAGGTCTTATACTTAATGCTTATTTCTTATTCAAATGCATTCATGCTATATGGGATCTATGTATTTAATATTTATCACTTATCCATTTGTCTCCTTGGTTCAGAAGCTATTATTATTGATCTAATTTTCATTTTTATTATGCCTTGGCTGGCATGGAACTCATTTGTAATTTCCTCTTTGTTTGGATGACTTTGTTGTAATATCCAATGATCTATTTTTTAGATAAGGATTGTTGATGCCTTGGAAAAATGTAAGTGTTAGTGTGAAGCAAGAAAAGTGTGTGAACCAGTTCAACCATCAATAGAAAAGAGTTAAACAACACTCGCAGAGAAGAAAGGCAATAATACATTTTTTCTTGGTGAGGACAGTGCTATGTAGATCACTTGTATCCTTCTACGTTGGCAGTGACCCTCTATATGCAAGTCCAGAGTAGTGAGCTCTTGTTTGTGCCATAAGACAGTGATCCTTCTCCTTTATCAACATTCCTTATGGTATTGGTAGTGAGCCTCTGATTGTTTTTTCATAGAAGTGAGCTCCTAATATTTTTTAATCATATTGTATACTTAAGTGAATTATGTCTACAAGAAAGTATTCATTGTGGTTTTTCACAGTTTGGGTTTTCCACATATAAATCTTGGTGTTCTTTTGGTGTTGGTGTTGTTCTTTACTTGCACATTATTTCTTGTGGTAATTTCTGAAGTTACCACTTAGAGTTTTTATTTTTATGTTGATTCACCCTCCTCTCAGCATCTGAATTATTTTCATCATATGCACTCAGCGTAACTCATCCTATGTAGTCCATTCAAAAGAAGTGTGTCCTTCATGATTAATTGACCCTACAAAAAGTATCAACCATAACACCTATGATGGAATTATTTTTTGTGTTAACAAGGATGTAGAGAGGATAAGGTTCTCTATAGAACCATTAGTCATTATCTATGGAAAAGAGATAAGAGTGATAGTGACAATATTTATGGACACGTAAATTATAAATGGAGGGGAAGATAAAAAGATGAAATTTAATGAAGGGATACCTAACATGAATGATTTGAGCTAAATGGAAAGGAAAATGTGGTACCAAGTGAAAATGAAGGTTGTTGAAAGGTGAAGAGTTGATATTATCATAGAATCAACTAAATCATAGGCCCATGGATGTGAGATTTAATGGGGTGTAATTAGCTTGATTGACACCAATACCTAGTCATTAGAAGCAGAAAATGAAGTAATTAAAAAAAATTAGCACAAGGGAAGATCTCAATGTTACTAGAATCTAATGACTTCTAAAAATTTATCACACAAAAATTGAGATCTAGGAGAGAAGTCCAAAGACTAAAATATATGCATGCCAACCCAAAATATTTGTATAAGTCCATTATTTTTTACATCCTAGCCACAAACCAAAACATGGGAGGTCTTGGAGAAAGGAAGAGGTTGAGATTTATCTTTGGTAGGATGAGTAGTAGAAAATTTGTGTAAACCAGAAAAGCTACGACCACTAGTAGTAGCATGATGATCATCTAAAAGAGTAACAAGGTTTAGATGACCACAAACAAGTCCACTAGGGATAAAAACCAACCCACCAACAACATAGGTGGTGAGAGAACTTGTAGAAGATTCATTCAAAGGTAGGACATGAGGAGGGTCATAAACCTTCATATATATGCACCATAGGCTTGCTATATTGAGAGGGTTTCAAATTGTACAGAGTGGGAGATTAATTATAGGATCAAAAGTGTCCAACATTTTCACATATTATTATTTCTTTTACATGTATTATTATAATTATTGTGCATGAATTGAATATTTTTCATATCTACACATCATAGGGTTTACATATATGTATCATAGTAATTCATATTTTCACATATGTATTTTAGTAGCCTTGATGGTTGATATGGATAATGTGATCCATGGTTGACTTACATTTGAAATCATATATGAATAAAAAATTTAACCTTTGTATTTTTATCTTTGAAATGGCATCTATCGGAAGGATGAGTGGGTAACAAATTAATTCTATTATTAGTTTGATGTTGATTTACTCTGCCAAATACGATTATTCTAGTTAAATTTCTATTTTTTCTCTTGTTTTAAATTTAGAAGTAGATTGTCTTGTTTATAGACATGGACTATTTTTCCGAGAATATAAAGGAATATTTAAATCTACTATCATCTTGTTCATTTTTTCAAAATAAAAAAGTAATCATAAAAAATATTAAAGGATGTGCTATGTCTTGGTCAATATGGATAATAATTTTGGATTAAGCACAGACTATACTGAACATATTCATAAATATTCAAAAGTCTCACATGGGACAAGTATATATGAACCTCTTCATAAATATTCTAGATGAACTTTATTGTGAAAAAATTAGGATTTCTATACATGAGCAATTGGAATTTATTTCATATCATTGAGAAAATAAGCCATCAAGAAAATGATTTTTTCTAGTAAAAAAGGATGTAACATCTCATTTGTAATAACCTAGTATAAACATACTATAATTATTAAATATTTATTTTTGTATTGATTTTTTGATTCAAGGTTACATGGTATTCATAACAAAGCTACTTATTTTCTTAGTATTTGTGGTGAATGAAAGAAATTATTCTTTTCTTTTTAGATGCTAAGGGAGGACATCATTTGAGAGAGGTTGGTATAACTTTAAATTTTGGTAATTGGATCATGTCCTTGAGAATTCAAATAAATGCATGATTCATAGGTTATGTCCATGGAATAATCTAATTATAAACGCTCAAACGTGTAAAATTTACACAAGTATTGTTGCTTTCATCTGAGTTGATACATCATCAAAAATGAATATATAGACTAAGAACTTGGATTATTTTTTGTAGAGGAGATTTCAAATATATAACAAAATCTTAAACTTTTTACTACCCCTTATGTTAAAAATTTTACTTCGTGCATCAAAAATAATGAAACAGTAAAAGAATAGAGAATTCCATACAAGTGAACACCACATTCACATCCAAAATCTAATGTGGGAAAACAATGGTGATATTATTCTCTCAATCTATTAAAAAATCACACAATTTGTTTTAAGGCTGAAACCCAAGGAAACAACTACTTGATGGTTATTCCAAACGGATTTCTTTACTCCCTTATTATGAGAGTATTTATAGAAGCATGCTAAAACCTCATAATGTCATGAAAATAAAGGGATTTTTCTTAGTATTTGTGGTGAATGAAAGATATTATTCTTTTCTTTTTAGATGCTAAGGGAGGACATCATTTGAGACAGGTTGGTATAACTTTAAATTTTTGTAGTTGGATCATGTCCTTAAGAATGAAAAAAAAGCATGATTTTTAGGTTATGTCCATGTAATAATCTAATTATAAACATTTCAAACATGTAAAATTTACACTTATTGTTTCAATCTTAGCATTTTTTCTTTCATCAGAGTTTATACATCACCAAACATGAATGCGTAGACTAAGAACTTGGATAATTTATTGTAGAGGTGAATTAAAATATATAAAAGAATCTTAAACTTTTTACTACCCCTTATGTTAAAACTTTAACTTCATGTATCAACAATAATGAAACACTAAAAGAATAGAGAATTCCATACAAGTGAGCACCACATTCACATCCAAAATATAATGTGGAAAAACCATGGTGAGATTATCCTCATAGTGTATATAAAAATTACACAACTTGTTTTAAGGTTGAAACCCAAGGAAACAAATACTTTATGGCTATTCCAAAGGGATTAATCTATTCCCTTATTATGATAATATTTAGAGAAGCATGCTACAATCTCATAATGTCATGAAAATAAAAATATGTCCACCACAATTCAAATGACTACCAAAAACCTTTAGCATACTTCTTTTGAAATACTTTACACAAATTTGATTATAGATATCTTCAATTCGCTACTTTCAATGATCATTAAGGATTCTAGCGCATACACTTCCCATCCTACTACACTTCCACAACTTGCTCATGTCAAAGTAGGAGTTGGAAAATATAGATAAGAATTTAAGAGGAAACCACAAAACTCAAATTCAAATCTTGATATCCTACTCAACCAATAAAGAAATTAATTTGAGATGCACTAAAATGAAATTCAAATCAAACCAATAAGGCATCTCAATCGTTTGATCTATATTGTCCTTATTTTTCTCCAAGAGTTCTCTCAAATTTGTATGTCTGTGGAGTCAAATTGAAAGTGTAATAATGAAGAAATCAAACATGTGTTTTATACTAATGATATGATAACCTGAAACTATTTATGAGATAATATTTATGAAAATGAGGATTTGAAAGAAATTTTTTAAGAAAATTAGGATTGATTCAATGGATGAGATTGACTTAGGGCACAAATTGATTGATGACCATAATTAAATGACACACAAAGTTTTCATTTTAAAGTAGAGAAACGTTGAATTGAGTGAAAATAAATATTGTAAAGTATCTATTTTCAACAAATGATATCATTTCAAAGTGGAGCACAAAATAAGAAAGTCATAGTTAAGTGGGAAAGAGAGAAGAGTTGATGGGGAAATAAATTAGCAGTAAGTGGGAGTGATAGTAGAGAGAGAAATGGGAAGGTGGCGGAGTTAAGTGATATGAGAGATTAGCAAGTGGGAGTGGGAAGTGAAGACAAAAATAAAAGATGGAAGAACTAAGATGGGAGTGAAATTAGCAAGTGGCAATACATAGGGAAGAAGAAAATAGAAGATGGAAGAGGTAAATGAGGTTTAAAATAAATAAATATTTTATTTTATTTATTTCATATATAGTTAAGAGATAATTAAATATATTTTATATTTTATTTAATTATGAGGATTTGAGATTAATGGAATAAATAATTAAAAAAAATTATTTTATTATATGTGAATAATTATGCAAATTAAATAATTAGGATAATTATTTTATCATATATGCATGATTTGCTTAGGAAAATAAATTACAAGGATCACTTGATTAAGCATAAATGATGGGTTTTCATTAAACACTATAAAATTATTTAACTATATATTTTAGAATAATAAAATTAGTCCTCATCAATCAATTTAGATAAGAAGTTAGCGAGCAGTCTTACCATAGGCAAAGGACAATTTTGTATGTCTTCATTTTGCTCCTCTTTGAGACAATGCGAATTTGAGCATTGTTTCAAAGAAATTAAAATCATGCCCTAGTTGAACATGGGATGGAGGTAGGATACCCCCTCAAGAGATTGTTTATGTATGAAAGAAATAAATGGTCTCTAAAATAAGAAGAATGTTAGTTGTAAGATTAAACAGGAAAGAAAAGAATGGTTAGTAAGTAGTGAAGAATGTTAGTTTATAGTAGATAAGGGTTGATCAATATCAGATTTAGATATGCTTCATTGATCAGATTGGATAGATATCATAATGTGACTTGAAGAGTTTGGTTATAAATTTTGAGTGTGTACCGAGGGATGGAGGTATGATGCCAGCTTGAGAGATTGTTTGTGTATGAAAGAAATCAATGATCTCTCAAAAGAAGAAGAATGCTAGATGAAATATGAAATCCAATGAAAGGGAATAATAGTTAGCAAGAAGTGAATAATGTTAGCTGATTCCAGCATCAAATATAGATGCACCTGATTGATTAGATAGGTTGACTAATTGATTAACTACCTTAGTAATTGATTGAATGATGGGTGGGTTGATTTATTGATATGATAATTTGATAACATTAATTGATTTAATGAATAAATGTTATTCAAAAAAATAATTAATATGAAATGAAGAATAGTCGGGTTGATGAAATGTAGCTTTCATCAGTGCACTGTTGTCATCATTGAGTATATTATTTTGTTAAAAATGGATATCTTTACACCAAGGCATATAAACCTAAAGTGATGATGCTATCCCTTTTTCATTAAATAGACACATTATAGACAAGGAATATTTTAATACATTTTAAAACATTGTATGTTAAGGGTCGAGTGATAGTCACAAGAATAATGATTTGTGATTTTTCCAAATGAATATGCTAATAAGACACCCAAGAACTCACTTGTTATAGAACTTCACAAAAACATCTGACAAATAGAAAGGGAAAATAAAGACCCTAAACCATCCTCGCCACCCTAATCACTTGTAGATATCCATTAGTAGCATAAAAACACGTTGAAAGATAAATAATAAAGGATAAGACTTACTGCACCATGCAACTCAAAAACCATACTAGTCTTATTCTAAAAGTTGATTATTTTTGTTAAGATCATGATTTCTAATTTCAAGAATAAAGTACCCCTTCTAAGACATATCATGTCTTTTTTTAGCATACCACACCCTATATAAGCAATATCATAGTTGATAAGGATTGATAATATTTGATATAAAAATTTGATTGTTTTGATTACTAGACTAGGTTGATAGTTTGTCTATTGTTGCATGATTTGTTAAGTGTGCCATTTTATGTGTTTTCATGTATATGTCTTCTCAAATTTTTATGTTTGCAATGGAAAATTTACAATGGATGAAATGATAATAGGTTTTGGGATTTTGATTGTTTTCTAATTTTTAGAGTTTAATGGGGTTATTTGTTTTTTTTTTGGATTTTCTAAGACTTTTTTAATGTTTTCATATTTCTTTAGGACATTTTATAAATGTTTTTAGTCTTTTTTCAGGACATTTTTTATTTTTTGGAATTTGTTGGGATGATTTCTAATGTCATTTATGTTTTAGGACATTTTCTAATTTTAGGGATTTTTTGAGAAAAATGTATTTATTTGCCCTCAATGTCTAGCAAGGCATAGAAAATTATGAATGACATGAAGGAACATAACAAATGAAAATGGATAGATGAAGGATAGTGACAAATTATTATAGACCAGAGCTAACTTGATTTTCAAGGATTATCTACCAATGGGATAACATAACTTATCTCAAGCTAAGATATTGTACATGAAAATATATGGAAATAAAATGGTGCATTGAATCACATGTGATCCGCATGAAGGAAAATGCCATGAGATTTTTCAAAAATATGTTTTGTATTTTATATAATTTTTGTTAAGATCAAGGGATGGGTTTGAAAAAGATGGATATAGGATAAGGAAGATTAAAAAATGGACAAGATAAGGGGTATGTTCTGAAGGGTGTAGATTAGGTATGGAATAAAGGGGTATGTATAAGGTGAAGCACATAGGATGTATGATACTTATGGAGATTGTTAGCCTTGTCAAGATCAAAGATGGAAAATATGATATGGATCTAGATAAGATGATGGATTTGAGATATGAAGGATAATGGAGGATGTGGTGGGTACGATATGATAGGATAGAATGGGAAAAACTTCCCCCCAAGTGTAGAATGTATAAGAATATCATATTACATAAGATACTCAAGTTTTCCAGGTTTTCATCAAGGTACTTGTCCAAGACGCAACAAAAATTAGTTTACACCAGTGGAAAAATTACTTATCTTCACTATTTTTTTATTTGTGCACATATTTTGAGATAGTTTTGGAAGATGATAGGAGATGGAGGAATGAATGAAGTGTTTCATTCTTTGGATGGTATTGTTATGCCCTGCATACCCATCCCTACATTTTTTAGGCAAAATGTTGGGTCCCCTTTTTCACTTTCGCCTTGTCTCTTTTCCTCTTGTTTTTCTCTGGCCCTTGCTACCACGAGGGTCATTTTCTTTACCTTTTGGTCCTTCTTCCTCTGGGACCTGGTCCCAGAATGTTTTTGTCTTCTTTGTTCCAGCTGGATCTCAAACTCTGGGATTCCCTGTAACCATCTCCTCTTTTGCTAGAAGATGTGGTTGCATAGGATCCCCGAGCTCGGAGTCTTGGGGTTTGCCTTTCTCAAGGTTTTTGTATGGAGGAAAGCGAGATGTTTTTACCCTAAGGGTATAAATAATATTTACCTATCAATTTCACATTTTACCATGAACAAATTATCTAGAGTGATTACCCAAAGTGATTAAGTGTGAATTGCCCTCAATAATTAACAGTGCTCAAGCAGCGATTAGCAGTGGTGTGTTTGTGATCATTTACAAGGTTAACAGGTTGTAGAGCACCTCCCATGCTTGTCCTCCCACACTCTCTGCATTCTAAGATAGGCCTCTTCTGGTTCTTTCCCTATGCTTTCTGGTTCTGTTTCATTTTTGTTTGAGTTTTCTTTTGCTCGCAATTTTTTCTTTGTTTCCATTTTCATTTTTTGGTTTGTGGTTTCTTGTTCAGTCTTTTTTTGCCTCCCGTTGGTGGGATGACCTCGCAAGAAGGTTTTCCACCTTCCTCACATTTTGGTTCCCCTCTGTAAATAATGTATGATAGTGTAAATACTGTTATAAATTCTTGAGTTCTTTTTAGAGCATCGTGGTCTTGCTGTAAATGGTAGAATAACTTCTATAAATTGTGTCATTTCGGCCTTCGCTTGTATATTCTGGTTTCTATAGTGTCTTGTTAATACTTTTTGTGGTGAGCTCATCACACTCTACATGTTGAAATCTAAATTTGGATCTCACCCCATGGTGTTCTCGTGGCTCAAACTTTGCACCTCGCGTATTCAAGCCATGGCATCTTTTCTCTCTCCTCTGTCATTTTGTCTTAATGGCGAGATTAAATCCCCCCACAAGTGAGCATTCAAAAGATGTCCCATCTGGCATTCATTTCCCCCATGTTAGCCCACTTGTCGCTATTAATATTCTTTACGCCGTCTGTCGCATGGCTCCGTGACAACCCATGTAATCCAAGTACGACTTGCTGCCTGGTCACGTCGATAAAAGCTAGTTTCTTTGGACTCCAGGTCCTGAGATTTCCTCGGGTCTTTATCCCATTTTTTTTGCCTAAACCATTATCCCAGAGCCCTCGGGTGTTGATCAGAATCTAATCTTTGCTAAATTTTATATTCTAGGATTTTGATACGTACTAATACTTTTTGAACAGGTGCGAGATGGTGGAGAATTCCCCGAAGTCCCTAAAATGTAATATTTTTTTATCATATTATATGTATTGATGATTCTCCGGTCTTGCAGGTTGCATATAATCCATCAAAATTTCTGAAGTGACAACCCCTCCTGGAAGTCTAGAGCTTCCAAATACCTCCATTCGGGCGACCATGAAAACAAAGGTAGAAAATATGTTGGCCAAGCTTCCATTAACCTCCAAATACCCAAGCAAGGGTGTTCTTGTGGGGTCCAAGGTAGACTCCAAACTGTAGGAAATCACAGATACTAAGCACAGACTATGGGCTGAAATGCAGAGCCTTGTCCAAACCATGTACCAACAGAGGGCTATTGGAGATGATATGGAAAAGAATATGGCCACCTCTAGTATCATCATAGCTACAATTTTTCCTTGCTTGATGCAAGCACTAGAGATGATACTTCAACTATCGACAGTCTACAATGCTCCCACCTATGTTGTTTTTCTCACTGATCCCCTGCCACTACACTATCTGACAACTATTGTCAATCTGGATGCTGTCACTTTTGCTTTGGGGATGGGGATTGCCCAATTCAAGAGAGCCATTGTTATCTCCCAATCCACATCACTGAAGGAATTTGAGGAGATCTCCCTCCTCGCTTGGCAACATCTCAATACTCACTAGCTGAAGTCCCCGAGAAGGGACTATAAGAAGATGAAGCTGGAGATTCCCCAGGGAGACTTTAAAGAAAGCATTTAGGTGGGAATCATATTTTTGTGTAGGCTCTTTGGAGAACCCCATGCCCGGTATTTTTTTTTATGGATGTATTACTTCCTCTACTACATCACCACCCACAATCAGACCTTCGACTGGGAGACCATCATCGCCAACCATGTAGACTCCCAGCTCAAGAATGTCCTCCAGAATTCAAAGTTCTACATGAATTCGTATGTATTGTGGGCACAGGCCTAATAGAGACCTACTTTTTGAGGTTTGCAGATAGTGGGCATTCTCAGGAATGGGCCCAGCCAGTTGGCCCCATGGGAGCATTATCCCGAGGTTCAGTGGGAACTCAGCTTCCCCAATTTTTATAGGGTAAACGACGCATTCGTTTACCACAACATTTTGACACTTACTCAGGACACCAGGTACTAGTTGTCACAAGAGGAGATGAACTTGGTAAAAACTTATGACAAAATTATTTTATTCAATTCCAGCAGTATACTTACATTTAGGTGACCAGATTCTCTAGGAAACCCTACCTACTTCCCAGGCATTGCGGGGATAGGATTATTCTTTTGGAGTTCTCCAGGAAAATCCTAGAGCTCCACCCATTCTTTACCTTGAAGAAGGTCACATCCATCGCATTCTCAGTTGTTTTCCAAAACTATTCTTGCATCCTCGCAGTGGCTAAGGAAGCCAAAAATGAATTAAAGAGTTTGGGACTGGAGGAATTCCACCTCACCAGAAGCAATTTTGATCTAGTAGGCAAGATAAGAGAGGCACTGCCTTGGGCATCTGTGCCCCATAAAGTTAACATTGAATATTTTTAGGAAGATTTCTAGGACATTTTTAATCTCCAGGCCCGACAATACTCCTGGATGTCCAAAGGATTGATGAAGGCCCTCGGCCTTCGGGGCTTCCCAAAATATTTTACAGATGATGGGCCTTTGGAGGACCCATCATATAAAGAGGAGGAGATCGACAAGTTGGATCTCCCTCTGGTGGATTAAGACACCCCAAAGAACTTAACAATTGAGGATGTGATTCATTGCATCATTGATAATAGTCACAAGTATTTTGAGCGGGTGTGTACAAGGAGCACTCGTAAGGGTCCAATTTTACAGGGGTCTGCTTTGACCTCTGGAGCCGCAAGACCAAGCAAAAGTAAAGGGAAGGAAAAATAAAGTACCCCAACCCAAGTACCTTCCCAGTGTCAACTCCCCATGATGGAGAAAATTCATGAGCAGATGGAGGTGTCTAGGATAACAAGTCAAAAGATGAGCGCCCACCTCTCCTGCGGTCTCCTCGCAACTCCAGTGGCATCTGCTCACCTGACGAGATCCCCTTCATTGGAAACACTTATGATCAGGAAGACATTCATTGAGGTGGAGTCTGTAGATATTCCGGATGTTGAGGCCCCATTATAGAGAAAGAAGAAGAAAAAGGCAGACCTTACCCGAAGCACAAACATTGGCCCCAGCAAGCCCAAC
>MU226150.1:240512-251834 GCA_018584345.1 Thuja plicata | reverse complement strand
GAAGACATTCATTGAGGTGGAGTCTGTAGATATTCCGGATGTTGAGGCCCCATTATAGAGAAAGAAGAAGAAAAAGGCAGACCTTACCCGAAGCACAAACATTGGCCCCAGCAAGCCCAACATTCCCCCAGTGGAAGTTAGTTGGGACTCCCCTGAGCTGGATGACCTCCCAGAGACTTCTCCCCACATGACGACTTTGATGAAATCTTCAAGAAGGATGAGCTCATGAACCTACATGGGGAGATAGATAAGGCGATGGAAGAAATAACAGCATATGAGGTGGAGATAATCCCTGATGAATGGGAGACACAAGAAAAGGAGGTGATCCCAGTAAAAGAGGTCTATGAACTTGAAAAGGAATCAGAACAAGAAAAATCAAAAAAGGAATCTGAACGGGGGGAAACACTGATCCAAGGGACTAAGGTAGAATCAAGGCAAGCAAATGATGAGTGACTGACAATTGGGGAAACCAGACCTATGGGATCAACAGTACCCCCGTCCGTCATGCTCCAAATGTCTTTGGTTACTCTAGGTGACCAAGTGCCCCAGAGTACATTTGGTGAGGTGGTCTCACCAGCCCAATAGTCAAACATTGGCCAGAAACCTCTGCCACCTCTGGAGAATGTTCCAACAGAGAAGGATGTCCCAGAAAATGATGCCGAAAGTGAACAACAGTGGCAGGATGAGGAGAGAAACCTCAAAGATATAAATATTGATTCAAATAATGTTGAGAAAGATGGGGAAATCCCTGATGATAAAGGTAGTACCGGTGTTAGTGGAGATGAGGTCCCAGACATCACAGATAAGGATTCCACTGGGGAAAAAGACACTGAAGCCTCAAGAGAGAAGGAACAGGAACAAGAAAAAGAAAAAAGAGCCCGATGAAACTGTAGATGTCGAGAATGCATCGCTGGACTCTGAAGGGGGTCCCAATACTCAGGCCTTGGAAACAAAACCGCCCCAGGTGTCACATTGGCTAGTAGAATCTAGAAAAAGGAAGGCCCTGACAGAAGCGATAGGTGTTCCCCTCTCCTTGGCCAAGATGATGGACCAAAACACAGAGGCCAAGAAGCCCAAAAAGGCCTGGACAGTCCATACCATCCGAACCAGCCCAGGAGGAAGCATAGTTGTAATAATTGTAACACCTCCCCCAGAAATAGATGTGGTAACCACAAGAGCTAAAGATTATGTAATTATAGAGGCGCCTCTAGGGAGGAGAGATAAGAAGAATGAGCTAGACCTACTACAAGAGGCGACCGACCTGGTATGATAAACATGCACAAAATTTGAAGGAGGAAAGAGAGAAAAATGAAAATATCTTTGGACTTCTAGCATAACCTACACAACCGCTGGCTAAGATCCATCTGGAAGCCTCCATCTTAGGATCACCACTTCCACAGGGTGACATGAATACTCTTAGGGCCATGAAGAAGAAGGCGCGGGCTATAGATGGGTGGATCGCAAAGTAGATCAAGGCCATAAGGATATTTTTAGATGTGTCACTCCAGGACCTTTACTTGGACAATAATCTCTTGGGCCAAGTAACCAATGCCATTGTCCTATGGGAAGGGAACTTAGAGGAATATGAAGGATGGAGGATCGGATTAGATGAAGTCATCAACTTTGGGGAAGAGGTTGTCATAGAGGTGGGAATTTTGGGAGAGGAATCATTTGAATTCCTCTGAGCGCAGTACTCCAGACTTGGCCTCAAAATTGAGGTATGCAAGCAATTGGTCACAGCCCTAAAGGATAAAATAATAGCGGTCTGGTATCTATTGGACCTGTTCAAAGCATTCATTGGAAGGGTTTCACAACTTGATCCCTTCACCACAAAAACTTGTGCCTCAGAGGATTATGTCCTCAGTAAATATGATGAGCTCATGGAGTCCCAGTATAAGTCTTTCAGAGACTTCGACAAAGGAAAATTATCAAGAATATCTAAAATGATGCTTCAGGCTCATGACTTAGTAAAATTAGTCGACGAATTCTGGGACGAGGCTAGAGATATTGAAGAGAAGTTTGGAATTTTCCACAACTGGTGGAATAGCAGGGTGGTCCCACAATAGTGTGTCCCACTTTTTTGAACATCCTAATTTTTGCTAAAATTGCACATTTTTAAGAAAATATGATCATTTAAGGCTTGAGAGGTCCCATTTGAAGGATTAAATTCAAAATGGATAGATAAAAGCCTCTTGGATCAAAATCACTTTGGTATAATCCCTCTACTCCTCACTCACACCTACAATCGAGTCTCCTTTGAACCCATCAAAATGCTGACAAAAAATCACTTTGACATTAACTTTTTGTGGGATCAAATAAATTCATTTGAAAAACCCAAATAGAGGATGATAGTACTCTGAGAAATCTTTCCAATGATTATGAGTTATATATATATTGATTTTATTAAGACTTTTCTTTTTAAGTTTTACTAAACATAGGTTGTCTGACCATTTAGCGACTTCAATGTTTGACACTTCTGGAAAAATAGTAAATTAGGGAAAAAAATATGAAAAATATCTAGGAAATAGGTATTTATGTTACCTTTCTATCAAAAAAATAATAAATTAATTTTAATAAATAGAGATAGACTTAGAGCGATCAAAGTGAACCTATGTCCAAATTATAATTAATGTCACTTCATAACTCAATAAACTATTAAATATTCAACCAAATTGAATGAAACCAAATGGATTCTATAGCTATTTGTGTTACAAACCTAAATTAAAAATAATAATGTTCTTATCATTTTTATAAAAAAAGTTATGTTGATCAAAGTGAGTGTCATTCCTAAAAAATCCTGATTTTTCACAAAAAAAAGTTCTGAAGGAGAAGGAAAATTGGATTCAAATAAATTCCAAACTTTTTTTAAAAAATATATTTATAAACTAGAAAAAAAATGCTAAAAGTCACTAGTTTACATCATCTTCAAATTCTTAATGGTTTTACGACAATAGATGTCTGAAAGTGAAGTTTTTTTTTATAATGTTCATTTCAGTGTCAAAGTTAGCCAAAAAGTGGGACACAGTTTTGTGGGATCACCCAGCATCAGAGACATAGATGGAGATGGCATTAGCCAAATTTTGGAGGCATTCAAGAATAGTAAGGGACAATATAGTTCTTCAGATTCCTGGGATCTTTCACCAGCAGGGTGCATTTTTGAGCATTCATTATTCTTTGAGCGTAAGCTCCTAGACTCTAGAATTTGGGATCCAATAGTTTTATATTCTTTCAATGACCCATGTCCAGGCTCCCCAGAGCTGACTGGTCATTATCTAGCAGTCAATAAGGGTGTCAGAGAGTAAGTGACCCTAGTAAGGCATGTCAGTTTTAGGGATGGCCCTGATAGGTGATCTTCCCAAGGTGTCGCTCCAGCATTAACTACCTGGTGCATTGAAGACAATGAGCTGCATTTTGCATTAATGAGGCATGTAGCCTCAAACTTTGATAAGATCAGATTTATTCTATTCTTACTTTGACACTCTTCTCAAGGTTGATTCTTCCATCCTTTTGTCTTGTCTTCTTCCTCTGACCTGTCAGACCTCTTCTCTTCTCGAGGTGATTGTAAGTGGCATAGGTAGTACCAGCCACCAGATATTGTATTTTAATGTTGAGTGTACAGTTAGATTAGGTTAAAATTTAGGGCAAGTATGTGTATAAATAAGAAGTTTGACCTCATTTCAAGGGTTAGAAAAATTGATGATTTTGCAGTCCAATACTATTGGCATTTAGCATTTCATTTCTTGTAGTTGCAGAGCTTAATGCTCAGTAGTTCTTAGTTGTTGGATGCTCCCCTAGAGCCATTGATGTACACACCAATGCTATTGGAACACTTTTTTAATGAAGAAAGAATATTTTCTGGCATTAATTTTGTTGGCTTTCTGATCTCCGAGTTAGCAATACTCTTTTGTACAGTATGTTTCTAATGTCCTTTGCTTTGGTGCTTTATTAGATTAAATGATGTTATTCTCCCTTGCTATTGGATACGTATGAACTGTTGGTTTAGTATGCATTCAGTATTTAGTGCAGTACATTAGAGCATTGTTGATGTTAGAAATATGTGGTATGACTATAAGTAGAAGTAACAAACTCCTAAACTTGATCTATCTTTTGCTGTTTATTTGGTAAACTAATGCGTGCTTGCAAGAAACCCTGACCTACAACAAATTCCCCGGAGAAGACAAGTCAAAAACTAGCTATCCCCCCAAAAAAAATAGTCACCTGCCCAACTGATCTCCCTGCACCATCGAGACCCGAAAGTCAGTTGCTTGAAGGCCCAGAGAATTTATTCTCTGGATCACCTTTACAGGTGAAGTTGGCCAGTACCCCGGTACCCGGTGACAACTCTTCGTCTGTTGATGAGACCGATAACAAAGTCCCATCAACATGTACCCCTGAAAGATATGTTATAAAGGATGATGATTATTAATTATGTGCTCAAATACATTGGTAAGGTGATGGTAAATGAAAATTAAACGGATGATTCAATGGACAAATTACTTATCTTCACTATTTTTTTTCTTTTTCGATATTTTTTTCTTTTTATCTCTATGCTCTTATTTTGAGATTATTTTTGGAAGATGATGGATAGATGATAGGAGATGGAGAAAGGACTCAAGTGTTTCATTCTTTGGATGGTACCCTTGAAAGATATGCTATAAAGGATGATGGTTATTGATGATGTGCTCAAATACATTGTTAGGGTGATGATAAATGAAATGGATGATTGAATGAATTTAAGGGAGAAGGAATTATGCAAAGGATTGGATAGAATGGATGATATGATGAAAAATAGGTTTTGGATAATGGAGGGAGTGGATGAAAATAATAGTGACTAGGATTAAGAATCTTTTTATAGGGACTAGTCCTCCTACTATCAATCCCTACAATTTTTTTTTCATTAACCTCAAGATGAAAAGGTATGTGCAAGATCATGAGGGGTCAAAAAGTGATGATATGAAAATGTGCATTTTTCATTTGCCCAAAAATTCATGTTGACTTATTGGTTGACTTGGGTGTTAGTAAATATAGCCATGGAAAAATCTAAAGCATATTGGATATCGAACAAACTCATATATTTGAAGGTAACTAATATCTTATATTTTTAAATATAACTAATATAAGATATTTACACAGTTATCTAAGATACGCTATGTTTCACAATATTAGATATCAATTAAATATATATAATTATATTAATATATGATATATTATAAGTTTTAATATTATAATATAAATGTAATTTTTTTAGTTGTAGATTTTTACCACTCAACTCTCCAATGTAATGTTTTCACCAAGTGGCTATCTAGACTAACAATTGAGTTGAGTGTGATGATTTTCTATAGGTCAACTCTTTGCTTATTTTGGAAGATGCAACTACCTTCTTATGATTGAAGATAATAAAATGTAAATAAGTATGCTTTTAACCAAAAAATTAATAAGGAAGGGAACTTTTAACCAATAAGTTTTGAAAGGTGAGAATCTTGTATATCTAAAGTAGACTAAAAGATCACAAAGTTTCTTCAAATTTGAAAGATATCATCAACTACCAGTAATTTTCTATTTAACTTCATGCAAATATAATCATTAAACAAAAATCTATAAATTCATATCCACAAAATTTTCCAACAGTACACATAAGGAATAACATCCAACTGTAATGCATTCAACATAAGATGAATGAGCAAACCATAAATCATAACACATAGTTTAAAATTTGTAAGATCACTTTCAGATACTATTTCATTAATATGTAAATGTTTTTCTATGTTTCTCTATCTAACCCCTAACACAACAAAAAATAATAAATATATACACATCTGGTATCATAACTGACTTTGGCATGCTAGAAATAAATGTTTATTAACTCTTGTAGTCATTGATGTCAAACATTGTGTTCTATATGGTCTAGAAGAGCTTGATGATCTTCCCTCAAGCTTTGTGGTCTAGATGTATTTCATTCTAGTGATGGGATATGTATGCCAAACCTTCACTGTAGTAGAAGACAAGAATGTTACTTGCATGATCGCAGGATAATTGAAGACAAGGATGTTTCTTGTGATCATGGGCAAACAATTTTCTACAAGACATGAATGTTTCTTGTATGGTGATCTCATAACAATGAAAGAGAGAAATGTTTCTTGTGATCATATATAGATAGTGTTTTTTAGTTCTCCTATATTATATTATTATCTTTGGATGTATGCCTAGTCCAAATGTCTTTTGTAGCATTGTATTGTATTCTAGTTGATAGTTTTTCAGTAGTAGTTAGTTGTCTTTTCAAAGCGGCTCTCTTCCAAAAATCAGTGTTGAAGTTGTGTTTCTTCTCAATCAGTTGAATTCAAGACTTGGTCCTAGCTACGACATTCTCTAGATATCAGTTCTGTGTTCTTGGTGTTTTAGAGACTATATTATCCTAAGTTGTCAATCCTTCTAATTTTTGTTATGATCCAATGAATTGGCATGGAAACTTATGATATCGCATGTTGACATGGCTCTATTGTGGTGCATTAGATCTATCCATTGTATGTGGAGCTATGGTTAGCATTAATAGTTGATATAGTTTAATTCTATATGTTTGATTTATCCTTGGTTTATGTTTTGATAATTGCCAATTTGGCATCGAAACATGTGTAGCATGTTCTTGGTCTATCTTTCTCTTGGGATGCATCATGCTTTCAGTTTTAAATTTGGGTGTTATATTTATTGATTGTTGAAATACCATATTTAGGTTCGGGACTTATACTTAATGCTTACATCTTATCTAGATGGGTTCATGTTATATGGGACTGATGTATTTAATATTTATCAGTTATCCATTTGGATCCTTGGTTTAGATGTTTTTTTTATAATAATATTTTTTTCTTTGGCCGATATCAAACTTATTTATAATATCCTCTTTGGTTTGGTCGACCTTATTGTAATCTCCAATGATCTATCTTGTATATAAGGTGTGTTGGTGCCTTGAAAAATTGTATGTATAGTGAGAAGAAAGATTAGTGTGTGAAGTAGTTCAACAATCAGTAGAGTAGAACACAATTATAGTGTTAGAAAGGAAAAGGTGGTAATAAGTTTGTTACTGGTGAAAACATATTTGTGTAGATCATTTGCACTTGTAGGAGAATACTTTCATATCTAATTTGAAGGAGAATTAGTACTTTGAGACAATGAGTCTTGGGTACTTGAGTTTGTTACAATATCTTTCTACCTTGGGTGTGAGCCTTTATATGCAAGTCCAGACTAGTGAGCTTCTGTTTGTATTGTAAGACAATGACCTTTCTTCATTATCCACATTCATTGTAGTATAGGTAGTGAGCCTTTGATTATTTTTTTAGAGTAGTGAGCTCTTAATCTTTTGTGATCAAATCATATACTTTGGTGAATTATCTTTGTGGACAAGTTCTCACTGTGGTTTTTCCTAGTTTGGGTTTCCACGTATAAATCTTGGTGTTCTTGTGTTACTGGTTCAATTCTTTCTTGCACACAATTTCTTATGGTGATAACAGAAACTAGTTGTTAGATTTTTTAGTTTATATTGATTCAACTCCCGCATCTTAGCATCCAAAGTGTGTACATCATGGAAAGAAATTGTTTATTGAATATAACCACCCCAAACATTAGTGAAAGCCTTAACAACCAACATAAAAGAAAACAATGACTTTCCAAAGCCTATAGTTTTTTTATTAACATAATTCATAAATACTAATCGATCACCATGGGTTCCCTTTCTCCAACCATTTGTGCTTCATCTCCTTGGTCCATGTGTGTCCCCTATTCTCCCAGAGCTTCTTCCTGAACTTGTGGCTCTTTGTCCTATACCTTTGTCCTATATAGCCTAAACTTAGTGATGACTTCAATTAGCATCATAGATTGGGGTTTGCCTATTATATTTACCTTCACCTTATATTTGGCTACTTTTCTCTCTATTTCAACAACCTTTGGATGAATTTCTATAACTTCCTCTTTAAAAAATTTCCACAAATTTCCTATTTCTTCTTCATTTACCTTCTCTGCGAAAAGACTTTAATTTGTCCTTTGCCCTTGAACTCATGGATTACGACAGTGTTGTTTTTTTAAATGTTCTTCTTCTTTTTCAAATATTCCTATTTCTAGAAGTATAAAGAAACACACTAGGTTCTGACTATCATGTTGAAATTGACCTAAGACTTGCCATATATAGTTATCCAGCTCTTAGTAGGCAGAAATCTTTAATTCCAGTGTATCTATCCAATATATAAATTCAGGATCAATTGGTTTAATTATTATTTCTTCCCCTATTGCTATTGCATGGGACATCATGGAAATCTCTTGAAGTTCAAATAAAACAACTAGTAGACTACCATTCTCCCTTTTAGGGGCCAAAATATCATTTCTCCACTTCTCCAATTTACCAGTTATTAGTACATACATTTTCATGTCTTCTTGAATGAAATATATTACATCCAAAATATGTTTCTCCACCCATTTATTTACCAAGGTAACATTTTGAGATCTCCTGATTTTCTTAAACTTATTAGAGTCTAGTCTATAAGAGTCAGCCCTATTTGACCAAAAAAATTCCAAAAAATATATCTAATAGACTTTCTATTCTAAAAGATTTATCAACTAATTATTTCATAGTAAGAATTATTCCTTCTCTCTTTTTTTTTAAGAGATCAGATCCTGGAACATCTAAAAGTAGTTGCATAAATAACTATTATGGTTGCTAACCACATGAACATACATTCTGCATGAGTTTTTTTTGGTTCTTTGCTTGCTTTAGGTTTGATATTAGAACCCCCTGCTCGTTTATAAGCTGCACAAAAACTTGATACTACAAGATTCAAGAAATAATCTAATTTTTTAACAACCATATGCTTTTCATACATTCAACAGAACAGTGTAACAAATTTAACATTTCTTAGGGAAATAAGAAGAAACATTATAATAAGTTCAAAGTGCAAAGGATGGCCCAAAATTATACCTTAATTCCTAGAAAACCACAAGCAACCTCTCGACGTCCATCTTGAGCGGTCACTGCTCTAGAACCAAGTGTAGGTTGACAGTTGCCAAATGCTTCATTTGATGCTGCATAACCCAGACCACACTTCAATGAAACTAGAAGCTTGATTCGGATTGGTGGGGTTATTTAATAGAAATTGTGAAATGAGGACTATTGTTAGAGAAAATCAAGACTGAGGGTGGGTTTAAGGATTTTTTGTTTAGATTAATCCTTGTCACCATGTAACCTGCAATTTGTGCACTGGTGCATTTTGGCATGTTCGTGGTGTGCCTCGTGTTGTTGGATAGGGTGTTGGGTTGGGTGGGTAATGGGGGGTACATTTTTTTCGGCTGCACCAGAAATGTAAGAGTGGTATCCTGCACTGTTGGCATGTGTAAACAAACCTGAATAAGGAAACATGTGCTCTCTAATAATGTCCACGAAATGAAGTACCCTTAATTTCGAGGAAAATGGTTGCGGTTGTGGGGTTTTGTATTGGGTGATGGGGCAAAATGGGTAGGAACCTAACGGGAGGGTGGGTAAACGTGGAATTAGCATTTGCGAGAGGTGGGATCCTGGGTTTATTTAGAGGAAAGTGTGAAATGGGGGTTGCTAAGCTCTTGGGGTTATTTAGAGGAAAGTGTGAAATGGTGGTTCCTAAGCTCTTAGGTGTCCCCGCCTAGTGTTTAAAATAAACTAGGTTTGAGATACGTGAATCTTTGTGGGTTGATCTCGGGCTTTCTCTTGGCGTTTAAAGGTTGAGAAATTTGCACATTATAAGATAAGATTTAAAGATTAGCTTTTTGGAAGTCAATGTTTCAAGGATGGTTGAGTGTCATGCCAAAATAGCTATTTCCTATAATTTTCCACATCTTAATGTGCTCACATGTTAATTTGCAAAGTTGCATCAATCTGTTTCGTATTTTTACTATCTCAAAGCCAAATGCAAATTATAGTAATTTGATGTTTGCACTATGTTAGATTTATCAAGTTGTTCACTTCGGAGATTTTCGTTTGGCAATCACTTAAGGGTTGAGTTGAAATTGTTGCTCCCTGTAATTGTGATCATGGAAACATACTTTGGTGCACGATTTCAGAGCCTCGAAGTTCAGTTGCATATTTTTTCAAAGTCAAAATAAAACAAGGTTTGTGGAGGTTTGAATATGCACTTTCAAATCTGTTTCAAAAGGTCATTTCTGATAATTAATATCATGCAAAGGAAATTGAGTTAGGTGAATCTATTTGGCACACATTTTCTTGATATTTAAATGAATGGACCTATCTAGCGGCAGCTTTCTAGGAGGTGATCTGGTATTTGTCAATGAAGTGATTTGGTGAGTTTCAGAAGGGTTTGACTAGTACAATTTCAAATATGACTAAATTGTCAATTTTGAAGACTAAAACTTTGCAACTCGGACAATGTCATGAAGAACGGTTTGGGGTCCAATTCACAAATCACTAGAGAGTGTTTGCACATTCTCAGGGCTCCAGATGGATGTCTGGTTAGTTTTTTAAGGTGGTTTTGGAGGTTGTACAGTTGGTTTAGGTTGATGTGCAAAAGTATCAGAATTCAGATTTTGACAAGGACCCAATTCGTCATTTTTGTTCAATAGGCAGATCGGATCACCTTCAAGATGATTGGAGATAAAAAAAAATGGTTTCAAAACAGAAAACATTTTAGTTGAGCCCACGAGGGAGCCCAACATGCAACAAGGTTTTGCAGTGTCATTACGAATTTAATTTTCAAACCTTTTGTTATTTAAATTGTTCCATAATTTAAATGACATCGTCCATGACGTCTCCAAACCGGGGTTGCCAGGTTTCATATTTCATCACATAGGGTAGGGGAAGGGTGAGAATATTTGAAATCATTTTTAGATTTAAATTTTGTTATTTTCATAATGTTTAAAATTGTTTTTGATTAAATAAGCAGCAAGAGGGTGCTGGCCCGTGGTACAACAGAGCAGAGTCACAATGAACATGTTAATAACATATTAACAGGAACAAAGGAAACTGCAGCAACACTACAGCCAAAGCCCAGTTAAGGAGGGAAGTCAAGAAACCAGTAAAAAGCCATAGTCAGCACACAGTCAACCAAAGGTTGAGTAGAGACAGAGATATTCCAGGCCAGAAGTAGCCAAGTACAATACACAGTAGTACCATAATTTCTAGACATCCCAGAAGTTAAAGAAGGACCATGATCGCACAAAGACAGCACCTTAACCTGCACAATGACAGCACTTTGAGCCCCACCATAGTCCTGACAGACGAGCACCAAACAAGTGGCAGTCTCCCAATGCACCTCTAAAGCAAAGTGTTCCACCTCAATAGGAACAAAGCAAAAA
>MU226150.1:223703-239093 GCA_018584345.1 Thuja plicata | reverse complement strand
AGCAAGCACTCTGACGTTCCCCAGATCGTCTGGATCATCGTCCTCCTCCTCATCACCGCTCCCTGAGCCCTCAGAACTTGAAAATCCTTTTCTCCCGCTCAAACGGCACCCGCTCCCGTTCCCGCTCGTCATCAGTGGTTTCTAAGTCTTGTTGTTTTGATGATAATGGTTAAAATTGTTAAAAAGGGAAGTGATTGTTTTAATCCTTTGAGAAGTAATTTAATTGCGAATTTCAATCGTCAAACAAGTTCATGTAATTTAAAGTTTTTGTTTCTGGTCAAAGGTTGAGGAAGCAAATGCCCCGGGAGATATGTATGTACGATGCGAATAAATCTCTTGACATACGGTTTCATCTTGTAGAAGGCAATGGTTACAGGATATGTTGTAAACTGGATTTGTTGAAAAGAACTTAGAAATTTTCAAAAGTGGGCATTAGTAGAGACGAATTCAACAACTCTTAGCCAATATCCTCACTCTGTGTGCGAAATGAAGTTGTGGAAATTTATAAACGGCAGCGATATAAGAAATGCCATTGAATGCAATGTGATTATATCAGAACATGTATGCAGGGAATATATTTGTTCAAAAGACTCTAGCATCTTTCGAGCATGTATGCAAAATATGGGAGCACAGAATGTATGCTGACTGTTTGACAGAATATCCGATGTATATAAAAGTGAAAACGCAGATAGGACAGGAGAATTGTTTGCCAAAACGCTTCATAGAAATATAGAAGTATAGTCCTATGGTTGTGAAATGTGCACAGAGTTTGTCATCACTAACAATCTCTTTGAGGGGTGCTTTAGTTTCTTCTGCGGCCTCACAGACATAGACCATGTTTGGGTTTTCACAAACATCTTCTATATTTGGGGTGAGTGCTTCTTTCACTTTTCCATCAGCGGCAGCAATTGGAACACAACAAATTTGTTTGGAACATTGTTTTCAACCTATACAAAACTTTTGGTGGTACTGAAGGCTCAAGTTTTGGAACAAACAGGGGAGAGGAGCCAGAACGTGCGCACTTAAGACCGGGAGTTTACGTGGGTCGCCACATGGACCCCAATAATATTTTTTTTGCTGCTACCTCAGCTGGCCTAGTTGGCAACCCGAAATCAAAAGTTGTGTCCATTTGGAAGACCCCTACCATGTGTCCCGCGTCGATTGGCATGAGGTAGGCAAAACTTTCCATTTCGAAGGGTCGACTGAGACGTGCACGGGAACTGAGGTGAACCTTTACAGTTTGCCTTGGCTACATACAACGGTGGACGCATGGCATTTTCCCGCTTGGCCACCCTATACATCACCCTGCCCGCCATTACTTCTTGCGACCACCTTCCACTGCAACATGCCGCTGCATTTACTACGCGTCTAGTCACCTTATTTTCGCTTAAGGGACTTCATTTGCCATCACAAATTCATTCAATGCACCTTCTTCGGCACGGATCGAGACACCTAATATTCCATTTCATTCCCGCTCGTTCTGGAGTCTTCTATCAATTGGGAGCCGAAACATGCTCAATAGAGAACCAAAGATGAACGGAATGTCGCCATTATTTACTCGGTCATTGACCACCTTCCGCTTTGAAATTGCAGGTTTCTTATGTTTCTATCTATTTTTTTTTAGTTTGTATCCTTTTTTATTTGTTTCTATCATGTTTATCTTTGTTTCTATCCAGTTTTTCTTTGTTTTATCCGCTTTTCTCACTTCGTCTCTCTGTGGTTACAAGACAAACCATCAAATTTCTGCAGGATGTATGGGATTTTGAGGATAACAAGGTAGACGACAACGTCGACACTATGTTTTGCTATGGGACGAGCTTTGCGGCCGCGTGTGCCATCTGATGTTTGATGGAGGTGAGAAACTTTGTGTCCTCACTAAGGTCACCTCTCACCGTTGGGGCCAATTAATTAAGTATTTATTTCTTTGTTTGATTGTTTGGCTAACACAAACCTCCGCTTTTCTATTTTTTTGGCTTGTATTTGGTTTCTGAGGATTGTTCACCATTGCATTCTATTTGTGAACACGATTTTACTATGTTCATTAACACTATTAAACCTAAAGGGAATCGTACTCTTGTGTTTTTTGTCACTTGCATGTTCACAAAGAAGGAAACTACAGTTTTGGTTGTTGGCAAGCGCCTTCATATTTTGGCTCCTAGCATGCATTTATGTGTTTAGTTATTCTCATTTTACATGTTTTGTTGGTTGAGCTTACAAAAAAAAGGGGTTTAAAAGGATTTCAAATGTGTTTTGTTTGACGGGTTGAGAAAGAATGTAATTGGTTTTCGCAATATTTTGGGTTTAAGAATTTAAGTGTTATTGATGATCCATTTGTTGTGTACGGAAATGGCATTGGCAGTCTGTCTGGTTTTCATTTTTGTGGTTTTGATTTTTTGTGTTTCACAATTTTTGTTTTGCGTTTTTAGTTTCACTTTCAATTTTTGGGAATAAGGGTTTAATAAGTCATTTGGTTAATGGTTTCAATGTCATTATCAATGCTTCCCCAAATTATTTCCTTTTATCAAGGGTTTAATAAGTTTTTGGCTTGATGTTTTCCATATGATTGCAAATGCTTTCCGAGTTCATATTCTTTTATCAATTTTTGGTTGTCAAGTGTAGTTGATGTTTTCAATTTCAAGAACAATTTTGGGAATGAAGGGTTTAATAAGTAATCTATTTTTTGGACTCTAATGGGATATAGAATCCATTTAATTTTGTAGGATGGAGGGTTTCGGATTAAGTTTAAAGGGTTTTTTTATTTCATTTTCATTGTTATAGTCAAGGGTTTAATAAGTCACTTTCTTAATCGTTATGTCACTGTCAATGATTAGCTACATAATTTAATTTTATTAGTTTTGCGTACTATATCAAAATGGGTAAGGGCTTGCAATTTAAAAACTAGGCTTTCATAACTATCTTAGTGTTTTTCAATTTTAATTTTAATTAATTGGTTGTACTAGGGTTTCAAATTTACTACTAAGGGTTTTCAATTCCAATTCCATTGTTGGGATTTAAAGGTTTAATAAGATATTTGGGTAGTTGTTAAGGGCTTTCATTTCAACTACAATGTTAAAGATCAAGGGTTTAATAAGTTATTTGCTTGATGGTTTCTATTGATACTCTCCTTATTTCTGAGAGTGCCATGTTAAATTTCCAGACATCAAGTGCAGGCCAGGAAAAAATAGATTGCCAAGGGTTCGCATGCTCTCATTGTTTGGGCAAGGATCTGCTGAAGATGTTAAGGATGGTTTTACTCAAATCTAGGGATCATCCATGCACCTACAAATTGTCAAAGGAGTGCCTTATCTACTGTATTTTGTTTAAGGAAATACTCGAGGGGATTTATCCAAGGTTTATCGTGTTAAAAAGTAACTTAAAGTTTTTATGTCATAGCACACAAGTATGAAGTGTCAAAAAGGCATGCGCCTTTTGGTAGACTATTCACGAACTTGCGGTCAAGTGGTGGTGAGTTGGAAGTTAGTGAAGATTTTTTCTGGCCCGTTGTCAGATTAGATGACAGGTGGCATGCTCTCGCAATCCTGCAAAGAAGAGTGACGAGGAAAGAGAAAGGTTGTGGGATTGCGAGGTTGTGACGTGTGGTAGAGTGGGTTAGCAGAGCAGCGAGAAAGAAAAATAAGAAGGGTGACACATGTCCAATTCTCGTGATCCTGCAATATGAATGACTAGGAGTGAGAAATACCCTAGGATTGTGAGAAAGAAACATGTGACAAGATTACCCGATTGGATAGGTCTCACATGGTACAGGCGGCGAGGCAAGCAATGGGGCCGGGGTGGACAGTGTTGATGTTTTGTAGCTTCTATCAAATAAATCCTATGATACTATTGAATGTGTGTGTGTGTGTGTGTGTGTGTGTCTCTATATAATTAAGTGAGATATAACATATATAGATATGTATCTAAAGTAGTCTTATGAGAAATTAATATAATAATGATTTAGAGATATTATATGTGTGTGTACACACACACACACACAATTACATAATCAATCATCATTATATTAATCACATAATAGTGAATAGACATGTCTCATGAAGGGACATGTGTCTTCTTGTCTCATCCTCAATATAAATGCTAGAGAGCTCACTACATTTGAAATACAGAAAATATAGAGTGTTTTTACATTTGCAGTGATTAATTCTAAACTTTAACATGGTATCAGAGCTAGGCTGCAAATGTAAGAAAGTGTTTAACGGCATGGAAATCAAATTGTAATTGAGGAAGAGAGTAGTTTGTTGATGGTGAATGTGTGACTTTCTCATAAAATATAGTCTCTGTATGGGGGCCATATCTCACAAATACAACGTTAGATGTTTCTAAATTTTGGATATGTTGGTGATAACCACATTGCAAAGAATCGCACTGGAGAAAATGGAGATAAAGTGTCAGATTCAAAAGTTATGATCGAATGAGTATGGGTCTATGTGAAATCCAGTGAGTGAGTTTGTGTTGCAACATTTTGTCCACACCAAGTGCAAATAATAAGGCCATGTGAATTGTAGTAGAGTGCTAAGAAGCCAAAGGAGTTCTTGAAGAGTTTGGTAGGTATTGGTAGAGTTTTTGGGCCTTAATTTAAGGGTATTTTATTTAAAAGCTATAGAGATATGAGTGGGTTGTCAAAGTGATAGATAGTGAAAGTTAAAGTATTGTTCAATGTGAGGAAACACCAAGTCAATAGGGTGCTAGGAGGAGAGATAGCTGTGGGAAAGGGTGTTTGGAAAAATCCATGTTCATAAACATTTTTTTATTTGTTGCATATGGAACCTCATTGGAGCAACTTGTATCAAGGATATTGATGCGCATATAAGTATTTATTATCCTTGAATATTACTTTATCTACTCATTGTAGTCTCTCTTATTTGTATTTCTATACCTACTATAAGAGATATTTTCCTTGATATTTTTTGGGGATGCTCTTGCAGGAAAAATAAGATTAATATCAGATTTAGAGGGAGTCTTAATCTTTAGAGGTAACTTTGGATGAGGAGCTGAGAAGATTGATATCAAATTCAAAGGGATTCTGACAGTTTATTGTAAGCAATCTTAGATGAAAAGATCAACAGATTGATATCTTCTCAATGAGTTCTTCTCTATGAAAGAACTTTGAGGTTCAATCCCTTGTTTCCACCCTCTATATTGAGGCATGGTGGATGTCATGTGAGTTACTACGTAAATGTTTGGTTATTATAGTAAGGTGACGATCTTAAAATAGTCTAACCTTCTATCATGATAGATATCATATGGTTGATGTTTAAGTAGACCATGATAGATTATATCTTGCATGGTGGATTAATTTCCTTAAATAGACCATGAATATAATGTTCCTATGGTAAGTATCGTTAAGGATACGTGTGTGCATACCTTATGGACATTCTGAGTACTTGGTTAATATTATGCAAGTTGATATTATGAGGTCATTACTCCTGATATCATGAAATGATATCTAATGGTGAATATCTTCTGATCATTTAGATATTCTTAAACATTTCATTCTTGTTATTACGATGGTGTAATACATATCTTGTGTTTATCCTCCCTAGCTAAGAGGGAGTGTTGATTTTTTGTAGCTTCTATCCAATAAATCCTATTAGAGTATTGAATATATATATATGTGTGTGTGTGTGTGTGTGTGTGTGTGTGTGTGTGTGTACATAGATATATATATGGGTAAAAGTACAGAACTCTGTCACACTTGGGGACCATTTGGCATGTTTTGGCCGGACCTGTTTCGGCCGGACCACTTTTGGCCGAAATAGGTCCGGCTGTACATATGTGGGCACACGCAGCGCCATGTGGCATCGATGTGGCAGAGGGGTTCTGGCTGAAACAAGTCCGGCCAGACCTATTTCAGCCGGAACCCATAAAAACTATATAAACACAAAAATTTGGTTAGAGCAGCTCATTTGCACTGAGCCCCTTCAAAGATTTGAGGAGTAGAATAGGGGTACTTCGGCCGAAAATAGGTAGGATTTTTTTTTTGTTTTTTTTTAATGTCTTTTTAATGTTTTTCAATTTTGTTATGTTAAATTAATGTAGTTTTACTATTATTTGATGTTTTGTGTTTTAATTTAGTTATTTTTAATTTTAGAAAATATAAAATATTGTTTAATGTAGATTTAAATTTAATTTTTAGTTAGAATCATATGTTAGTTAGTTAGTTAGTTAGTTAATTAATTTATTTTTATTACATGTTTCAAAACATTAGAAAAATGTTACAAAACATTAGGAAACTATTAAAAAACATTAGGAAAATGTTATTTAGCTTTAATTAATTTAGTTTTATTACATATGTTTCAAAACATTAAGAAAATGTTACAAAATAGTATAGTAAAATGTTACTTACGAAACATAAACTCTAACAAATGAACCCTAACATGAAACTGAAACATAAATCAACATAAACTCTAACATTAACCCTAACATGAAACCTTAACCATATTGGACCCTAAAATGAAACTGTAACTAACATGAACCCTAACAAAACCTTAAGAAAATGTTACAAAACATTATGAAAATATTACAAGACATTAGAAAAAATTCTAGTATTACAAAGTTGATATTAAACATAACATTTGCACGTACCACGTAACATTTGAAATCCTAATATGAAGCCAACATCAAACCCTAACATGAAATTGAAACATGAAATAGAAACAAAAAATTTAACATAATTATTAACATCAACCGTAACATGAAACCCTGACCATATTGATCCCTAACATGAAACCTTGACCATATTGATCCCTAACATGAAACCTAACATGAAACCAAAACATGATTTACTGAAACATATAAATCAACATAAACCTTAACATGCTAAATAGAATTTTTCTTTCAAACTAACATGAAATTGGAACATTAACCAACATAAACCCTAACGTGTTAAACATTAATTGAGAAATAAATCAAGTTGATCCCTTTAAACCTTTAAACATTAATCTACATTCAGCTTGACTAATAAACCAAGTTTTGCAGAAATATACATGTACATGTACACATATTATTTTAAATCATTTTTTTTAAATGTATATGCATTCAAGTGTTTTCACTCTTTATTTATTTATAATGTACGTGTTTAAAAATACATATTTATTTAAATTAGAATTGGACCATGCATGTATGTGCAGAGATCTAGACATATATTCTTCTGTATACTTTCGAGCATCTATATATCTATTTTTTCTATCACACATGGCATCGGGTAGAGGGGATGCATGTGTAGATTTAGGAGATTCTATTGTATAGGGGGTGGTAGCACCCGCTCTTCTCATAGATCTACCAACTCTAGAGAGGACAGAGAGGAGTTATTCACGAGTACTATAACTCATTTGAGACGAGCTATTGAGGTTCTTGATGAGAAGATACAGTCATCCACCCTCCCTAATAGGGATAGGGTGAAGATTATTAGAGGGGACCTCATTGGTATGATTGAAACAATTCAATCATACAACCCGTATGATAGTTTATCTATTGATACATTCTATACTTCTCTCTCTCGTAGCGTTACTGGCACTGTGAAGTAAAGACAGGTTGAATCGGAGGTCTCCACCGCTCAGGTGAAGACTGTGTTTCCTTTCTATCGAGACAGAGCCCAGGTCAGAGGTTATATGACCACTCGATGTATGGATAACCTTATTGCACCATTTATTTATCCTCTATGGTTGGTTGCTCATCATAGGTGGCCCCAAAAGGATGAGCTTCTATTATATTTCTGCAAACAATTGTTTGCATCATGAGGTTGATTACACAGATTTTCCCGGTAATGCTGGATAGGGGAAGGGGAGATTATCAGACAGATTCAGGGGTCCTAATGCCCCAGTGCCCGCTAATAAGCGGGCAAAGGTGGGTCCAAACCTTTTGGTTGTACCAAATTTTTTGGAAGGGACAGGTGCAGGACAGAGTGTACCTGATGACCGGATCAGGTCAAATGTATATTCTAGTATCGCGAGTATCACGACATAGGTACATGATATGTCATCTGATCATGTAGACATATACATGTTGCACTCCTATTTTGGCTACATTCTGCCACCTACACAAGATGCAACTTCTACTGCTGATCCATACCAGACAATAGATATACCATCTCCCTTAGAAGTTGTAGCTGTAGCAGAGATAGACCGGTTGCATACTATTGTCACATGTTTATCCAGTGATTTAATTTTCTCATATCAGGCGTTACAGATTATCAGCGGGGTTCTTCTCAGGGATGTCCCATCATTTGTCCCCACCATTCTTAATAGATCTACTGGTGTACAGAGACAGGATGATATTCCTATATCACCTACAACTCCTCAGCAGAGTGTATTTGACGAGTCTACACATGCCACTTCATCACGTCCAGTTTGTCAACTTTTTACCAGCTTGCTTACAGATGAGTAGATTGATCCCTCACAGGTGTCCTTACATAAGCAGGTGGATCCCAGTGATGTGACCTTAAATGATTCAGAGTTGAGCGATATTGGGAGAGCATTACACGTTGCTATGGTATATATTTATTTAAATTATGATGTATTTAAAAAACTTATACATGTAAATGTATAAATAATTTGAATTAAAGTTTTGATTTTAAAATATATGTATATACATGTTCTCCAGAGTATTTTGGAGAGTGTGGAGCGTGGATATGGAGATTTATAGACTCCTGACCATCCTGTGCATCATGACAGATAGGTAAATTTATATGTTTTTCCAAACTTAATTTTTCTATGATTATAAGTATTTAGTTTATTATACATGTGTGTATGCATGACATGTACATATATTTCTTTTATTTCACATAGAGATCAGGAGGAGGTGGACCTGGATCAGGTCACGGATCAGGATATGGTCCTAGTATATGAGCACATATATATGCTATTTTACATATTTCATGTTCCACAGATATATTGTAGACATTTCATATGTACATGTTATTGCAGACATATACATTTACATGTTATATGTTGGTACATGCTATTTCATATTTTAGACATTTCATAGATACATGTTATTTCAGACATATATATTTACATGTTATATGTCGGTATGTTATTTCATATATACATGTTCATTTTAGTCATTGCATATTATATGTATGTGACTGAGTTATTTCATATTTAAAGCTATATAATAAATTCATTGAACAATTAAAATACACCTAGCTAATCTATTAAAGTTGTCATGTAAGTAATTAAAAGTCATTTAAAAGGGGAAGTCTTAAGGGGATGTCTTAAGGGGAGGTATCAAAACATAAATCTATAACACACATTATTTAAAGCTATATAATAAATTCATTGAACAATTAAAATACACCTAACTAATCTATTGAAGTTGGCATGCAAGTAATTAAAAGTCATTTAAAAGGGGATGTCTTAAGGGGAGGTATCAAAACATACAATTCAAAACATAAATTATAACACACATTATTTAAAGCTATATAATAAATTTATTGAACAATTAAAATACACCTAACTAATCTATTCAAGGTATATATTAAAACCATATATCCAATATGCAATACATTAAGTAAGAGTTCAAACTATAGAGTTCAAATATGAAAGTACGAGAACTAAAAAAAGAATTTTATCCTAAAGCTCATGATGCATATAGTCTGGTTCCTCTATGTCTTTTATTATCTCCAAAAAAATTTCTTGTTCTTCAATAGGCAACCTCCACTTTTGATTGCCACGTCCTCTTTTTTGCAATGTCTCAAATTGCAACTTTGTTGCTATAACCAAGTGACTGTAATGTAGAACTTTTTTGCCAGACATATATTCAATAAATTGAACACCATTTTTGTCTATCTTTATTTGCTAATAATATTTTCCTTCAATAACAACTGAACCAGTCGGATATGACTGCCCATCACCATTTACAATTTCTTCTGGCAACTTGTATTTAGCTTTCGTGCATCTTAGTAGATAATAATCTACACTTTCTGCATTGTCAGGATCCGCAATCACAAAAAAAATATCATCTATACAAATCCATATTAGATATTAAATTCAAATCAAAAGTACAATAAATTAAATTTAAATAAAAGAACATGTACATGTGCACAAACCTGTAACAACTAAATTAGAAACACGCTCGTAATCAGCTGAATGTATAGGATCATGAATGTTTATGTCAATGTCATCATCTTCATAAGGAGGCATTCTGATTAACTCCTTCATATCCCATCGTGAAATATATCCATTTGCAATATTCTCAAATTGACTCATTGGATTGTCCTCAACGCAATTAACACAAAAACATGATTTTTCTCTTACTTGAATCAATAGAGGCTTGTGTTGTCTGGTACTCATCAATTGATGTAAACTTCTAATACCAACAATCCTTTGACAATTGTAAGGATTATATCGGTCTATATTTGTTACAAATATGAAATGAAAGTTGCACATTTTTAGATTAACAATTATGATAACATAGATGAACACGAAATTAAATTTAAATTTAAATTTTTCCTACAAAATATAAATTACCTTTCACTTCCCAGAAATAACATTTGTTGTATTTGGTGTCCCAACTAGAAAAATGATTTTCACACCATACAACAATTTTCTTTGAATTCTCTATCATGTTACCTATAAAATTTGAACTATCAGTTTAAAGCAAATGGATAGATAAGTTTAAATTATATACTATTTGATTTATATCTAGATATATATTTATTTATACTGTTCATGCAATTTGTACCTACAAGTTCATGTTGGCGAAGTGCTCTCCTTTTCCATGTCCACTTTCAAAGAAGTTCCATAGAAACTTAACATTGCGTCTAGCATGTTGCATAGCTAGCCAATCAAAGGCTTTTGCAGATTTAAATTGTCCTACAAGATTAAGTTGTATGGAAAATAGTTCAATCACATAACAATTTAATGTAAGTAATCAATGAGAATGAAAATGAATTGAAGTGCATAAACTTACCTGCGCAACCATCAAACCAAATCCAGTGTTGTGAAGCTTTTATCCTGCGATTTGCAATATCTTCAAAATACATTGCAAAAAAATTAGCCACATAGCTCCTATCATGAACTTTATCATCGCTAATATAGAAATGAACCTCCTTGATGATAATGTGTTTATTTGAATTGGTACTTTCTACCTCATCCAAATCAAGTTGTGCGCGTCTATATGTCACATGGAAAAATATTGCAACTTGATCAGAATGATAATATTGACTTTGGAGCTCTTTTTGAGGAGAGAATGTATAGTTCTCCGAAAAATCTACAACTAAAAGAATACAACCAGGTGGAAAAAAAAATTTGGAATCATGAAATTGTTTAGCTTTCCATTGTGCACCATGACAATGCTGGATATGTGGATAAATTATATTACGAAACATGGTCATAAACTCAAGGTAGGGAAATTCACTCTCCTTCAATACAATTTTTTTGGATTCATCTCCTGTCTTAGTTCGGTATGTCTCATGTTCAAATCTCTTCCACAAAACTGGCGTTACAAGATTAATATTCTCAATTTACAATGGAAATTTATGTAAATCTCCACCATCACTGCATGCACTCTTTATACATTGTACTTTGAACTCATCTGAATCTTCTAATTTCTCACATAAAATAGACTTCACAAATTGTTTTGTACTTCTAGGGATGACCATATCTGAATTAAGTACTGCCATAACCTTTTTATAGGATTGCAAATATAGATGAAACTCAACATGATTTTGGCAAAAATAAGTTTCACGTACCTTATTTATGCGTACAAAGCAAGGGTGCAATCTCTCAAACATTCTTTGACATATTTTCACATCTGAAAATTCTTGCTTGAATGATTCAAACAATCCACTTTGTGTTGTATCCATAAAATGTTTTGGGTGTGCAGTTTTCATACCGGTCTCTTCATCTTTCATCTGTATAGTATCCCTTCTATTAGAAGAACCATGAGAGTGAGAAGTCTAATATTCAATGACCTGTCTTTTTACATCTTCAGAAATCTTGTCTTTTCGAGGAAGTCTATAAATATTAACCTAATTCTTTTGAATATTTTCATATAACATATTTCTCTTCCTGATATATCTTTGAATAGTTCTTCTAGATACATTCAGTAAATCACAAAGTGCATGTACTTGTTTTCTCTGTGTCAACCTCCTACTAGATAAAGTAGACATCAATGCTCTACGTGCAGCACTTAAATCAACTCCTCGACTTGATTTGTTAATGTTGTTTAATGCATTTTGCAATTTTTCAACTATTGTTCAATTTACATTGTCTCCTCAGTTTTTCTTGTTATCGACACCTAACAACTCCAAAATAGGGGTCGTTTCTTTTTTCCTGAATAACCTGACAAATAATTGTGCTTTTCCAATCTAACTTTTACTTTGAAAATATTCATCCCAAAGCTTTTTGCATTGTTTTTTTATTGTGCTTTGAGGTACCAATTCGTCAGATGAAAATTGACTGAAAAATGATTCCTCATTCATCTCCATCAAATTTGCCCATATCAAAAGGTATATTTTCATCAATTTGTTCTTCTTGAATTGCATCTTCTTGAACTTCAATAGGTTCATCTTGATTGCGTTTTGTATAACCTTTCATTTTGTCATCCCTTTTTCGATCAAATTTTTTTAATCTATTTCTTTTATTCCCCATTGCACAAATTGTTCAAATTGAGAACTTTGATTCACCTGCATACACACAACCATATACTCTTGATAAAAAAATTAAAAATGATATTGATACTTGTTCATAAATTAATATTGAACAATGCTTTAATTAAAAACAAAATAATTAAAATAAAATAAAATAAAATTATAAAAAATACAAACCTCCCTGATAATTTTAATTCATAGTTGTCCTTTAATGCCAAAAAATACACCTTAAAACTATTAAAAAAATGATTTTCTTCAAAAAAACTTTATTTTAATTCACAGTTTAGAAAATTATCTATTTTTTATTTTTAAAAAAAAATTCTTTAAAATATGAGATAAAGGGGCGTGGTCGCATGGTGACCATGTTTGGTCGGCCCTAGTTTTGGTCAAACCAGTTCTGGCCGAACCAGGTCCAGCCGAAACAGATTTGGCCAAAAGCATCTATGTGGCATCTCATGTGACAGCAACACAAGCAAAAAATGAGATTTAAAAAAAAAAGTGTTTGGAGGATATTTTCCCCATCATAATTCAGCTTGTTTTAAAATCTAAAAATACCCTTTTGTAGAGCTCGAAGTCTAGATTATGGTCATTTAATTTTTATGGTGTTTTAATTACATATACTATATTATAAGTTGAAAAAATTTCAAGTATGTATTTTAACATTGAAGAACACACTTGTTCGAAAAAATAAAAAATAGCAAATCATGTTGGAAAAAATTTACAAATTATATTTAACACTAGAGGAGAGAGTCATGTTCAAGAATATGTAATTTGTTTTGTATTTGGTTTAGATTTGCTAGGGCAAATGTGGAGGGAGAAAAAAACTGTTAATTTCAGGTAACTCCGGCTTTGAATAGTTATAACAGACAAAATATATACTGAAAACCAATCTTTATTTTTTATGCACTATCTGTACATGTCATCTAAAACATATTCTGAAATCAGAGGGAAAAAATATTATTTGCATATATTTAGTTAGAGGGAACTAGACCCTATATTTTAAGCATTTTTTGAGCAATTAAAAAATGGACTTCAAAAAATAAAAAAATAGGTCAATGCTTATTCAAAAAAAATTTAAAAAATTATAGGCATAAACTACATCCAATTTTACACATTTCATTAGTTTACATCATTTTCAAATTCTAAACACAAATGCCACTTTTATGTTGTTAAAGTTTAACAGTTTTGCATGTCGTGATCCTCTTCCTTTGTTAAAGTGTGACACAGGTTTGTACTTTTACCCATATATATATATATATATATATATATATATATATATATATATATATATATATTAGTTACATAATCAAAAATCATTATATTAATCAAATAATAATGAATAAACATGTCCCATGAAGGGACAAGTCTCTCCTTGCCTCATCCTTAATATAAATGCTAGAGAGATCGCTACATTTGAAATATAGAAAATATAGAGTGTTATTACATTTGCAATGATTCTAGAATTTGATAGACAAGTGGCATCTTCCTGTGATCGCACAAAGAAGAGTGACACACAGAGAGAGAAAGATCACAGGATAATGAGAGTGGGAGGTGTGTCGACGTCATAGCAATGAAAGAAATCAAGTGGTGGGCCTAGGGTGACAGGTAACAGGTCTTTGTGATCCCGCAATCAGATTAAGGTGGAGAGATAAAGTGTGTGGGACCACGTGATTGTGACGCGTGGTGATAAGGAAGATCAAATAGGGTTAATGAGTGCCCACATCTAATGGTCTTTGTTATCTCAAGAGGAAAGTTGCAAGGTAGATATGGGGCGCAGGATCACGAGATCTCACCACTTGTCTTGGGACGTCGGCTGACGCAACTTGGGTGACAAACATATAGTTTCAAAGGCTAATTAGGGCATGCCATGTGGAGGTCAAAGGTGGTTGACTGAGGTAGTGTTTATTCTTTTTTCTCGATTCTCGGTTAGTTTAAATGGGATCAACAACTGGTATTTAAAGTTGGGATAAGGATCTAATATGGGTCATTGGTTGTTGTTGGCGCATGAGGGTGACTGTTAGGAAGGCTTTTATTTTATTTTATTTTTTCCCTAAGGGTTTTAATGGCTAGGGTAGTGTGTTTCAAGATGCAGAGAGGTAGATGGATGAGGCTTGTTGTTTGGGTCAATATAAATGTTATTGTGTTGCACTGTGAGTTTTTGATCTTTTGGATGGATTGGATCACATTGCTTGTTTGAGTTGATGGGCTTAGTTTTCTTCTGCGCATATATTTTAAAGCCCTAACTGGATTTTTGGGTGTGACTCTCTTCAATGTGGTGGGTGGTGTTATGTGCTTGAATGTGACCTCTAAATCAGGCACAAACTCAACATAGTCCTTACTCAATCATCGAATTTGCAAATATGAGTATGAATTGTTCATTTCACAAATTTGATTGAAGCGACCTGTTGCCTCCTATTTAGTTGGGGTTTTTGAATTTACTCTCAGAACAAGAGCCAACAACCTTGACCATAGCTAAAATGGAGGATTTTTAAAGCATGATAAAAACTTGAAATTGGAACTATTTTCTATGAGATACAATTACAATCTAAGAATTGAAATGCATATTTAATCTAGAAAGCTTGAAAAGATGATATAATTGAACTATTAGATATGTAAAAAAACTACATTAAGAAGCAACATGTTACTAATCCAAATAAAACTAAAGCTAATTATGCAATAAAGCTTGAAAAGATGATAAAAGCAAGATAAAAATTAACTATAGTTTTGATGCTCTCAAAATTGCTCCTCTCAAATGAAGAAAATGAGGCCCATAATATAGAACA